>CATIWR010098574.1:0-15516 GCA_949677035.1 Omphalea diandra | reverse complement strand
ATCATCCATGTTATCAATGTTTCTATACCCATCAAACTCCCTTAGGCATGTCCAGCCCCGGCGAGTCAGAAATTCACGGTAGTCATCTTCAGTGTAGAAAATTTTTTCCTCAGTATGTACTGCTGGCATGTGGTCTTGCTCGTCATATAGACAAACTTTGACGGCTAGTCCTGAAGATTAAAGCTTTGATTGAGAAAATTTTCTTTTGAAGCAAAATGATTTTGATGATGAGCATCACTAAATTGTAGTAATAAACAGTACAAGCTACATTTAGTATCATACAAGTCTGCCGTTCAAGTGCATTGCACAAGCAACTGCTTCGATAGTCTTTATAACAGCATTCCAAAAAACTAATCTTATATCAGCTATAATTATTTCATTTAATGAGTTAAACATGAGCACAATGTACTTTGATAGACATCATTAAAGTTGTCACAAAAAGTACAAGTTACATTGGTATCACAAGTCCTACTGTTCAAGTGCAATGCATGAGCAATGGCTTTGATTTGTGGACATAATAAAGCTTTATATCAGCAGCCCAACATAAAAATATTATACAAGCTCTTATTTATTTTTTTTAATGGGTTGTTACCAAGAAAAAAAAATCAAGATCTTGTTCAGATTGGAAAAGATTACTATCGTATACTTCTACAAGCCAACTCAAAATAGAACTATCACAAGCCAAACGCTGCGGATGATCTTTTCGGGTTTAATTGAAGATATAGAGCACTATGGTTTTAGAATTTAATAAAATGTAGAAGGCTCCTTAATTTAAAAAAAAAAAATAGCACCTTAAGGCATTAAGGTATACATGCATCAATTACCTTCATCAAGGTGGAGGGACAGTATAATTCCCCAAAAGCCAAAACCTGCGGATTGCCTTTTGGGTTTAATTGAAGATATAGAGCACTATCTTTTTAGAATTTAATAAAACATAGAGGGCTCCTTAATTTTTTTTTTTTTTTTTTTTTAAAAATAGCACCTTAAGGTATGAAGGTATACATGCATCAATTACCTTCATCAAGGTGGAGAGAGTAATTCCCCATAGGCATGTCTCTGTCAAGACTACGAATTATCTGGTCTTCATCCTCCAACCAAAATGCTCGTCTAGTCCTTAATCTGAAAGCCGACTTGATTGCCTCCTTGATGGCATCTGTGCTGCCATCAATACCAATCCTTCTTGTATAGTCCCCATACTTGACTGTTATCACTCTCCCATCTAAAGATTGATTCTCAGCACCTACCAAATTGGGGAAGAGAAGAAAATAATAAAAGAAGTCAACAGACAATCTTTCAGGCAATATATTGCCATCTCCTTTAAACATTTAGAGAGCCAGTAAACTCAGGACCCTATAAAAGATATGCTTTTGGCAAGCTGTTGCAGCATAAAATTTTACATTCTAGACAAGACAAGTTGACAAATAGATTATGATTTAGAAACTTACCATTTCCAGGAGTCTCCCTCCAATTCCATGGAGCAACTCCACTTGCTGCAACTGCATCAGCTGCAGCAATGGCAAGAGGATGTCCATCATGATCCAGACGTCTTTCAAGGTTCAGTGTTGGCCTGCCACTGGCTGCATACCACAGAACTTTGGGAAATGCTTAACTTTTTAAAGTAAAGTTAAAGGTGCACAAAACAGACAAGCAGAATCACAAGATTGGCAAACTGATTCAGAAATAATGCATAAAGAGAATATCTATCCTTTTTCTTCCACAAAATTTCTTTTACTCAAAAAAAGGTCAGAGTGGATGAGATTGAGGGTGCAATTAGAGGAGGCAAATAAATATATAATTTGCAGGAAGAAAAAAGGATATAGTAAAATTGATGATGTAAATACATACAACCATGAAATGGAAAGGAAACCAGAAAAAAAACACATACAGGCTCCAAGAATTGATCCACACAGCATTGGTGAGCTTTATAGTTCATAAATGACACTGCATATCGAAAACAGTTCAAGAGACAATAACATTGTACTGGATGCTTTTATATTAAGCTCATATCTACACTGGAAAAATTCTGTGGAGCTTAACCACCAGTCCGCTACTGAATCTATAAGACGAAAAAACTACCTACAAATAGAAGCAGGGTATAAGCATCATATTGCATGGGACATAAGCCTGGATAATGAACCTTATAATAAAAAATTCTTTTCCAAATCCACTATCAGTACCAATCAACAGTCAACAAACCAAAAGAGCCGCCATGTGCAAGAAATTGAATACTTTGCTTCCTTAATGACTTAAATTTCATGAATCATCCTTATATCTTTAACTATTTTGCTACCTCCAGAAACATCTATATCTTACCAAGTAGATGCTTCAGAATGCATGCATATATGCAAACATTATCTCAATGTCCTGCAACAAGTACTATCATTGATAAAGTGAAAAGCACTTTATGTAATGTGATATTCTATTCTGCGTTCAAAAGACAAAATCTTTTATGACTTTTTTTTTGTATTGTAATGACTTTAATTTATGGGGAAATGAAATGTAAAATACACCTTTTAAATTTAACATTAAATTATTATCTCATTTTTGCAACAATAGAAAAGAAATGAAATTCTTGGTATCAAACATTTTTGAGATACCCTTTTGAAACAAATGTGCCCTAAATCTTTAAGACAGTTGGCTGCAAAAAATAGCCATTGAACTTATTTTCTGTATGATTGTTATGCCTTCTGCATTCACATTTATCAAGAAATTATGGAAAATTCCAAGGGAACCTTTAAAACACGCATACAGAATATATTTACTCAAACAAATAGATGGAATGGAATATAGCTGATGCCACTTTATAGGAAGCTCTTGAGGTCTGGGTGCTGATATAAAGCAAAACCTCAGACACGTGATCTTGATTTTCAGTGGCAAAATTAACATTTCTACCGAGAGTTAATGCAAATGATGCAGAAGGAAACTCCTCAGGTTTTACTGCTACTAGCACTGTTTTGTGGAATAATTCAGCATTCCAAGGCATAATGAAATCACATAGGCGGCTATTAAAGAAATGTAAAAGCAAAGATCTGCCACTAAGGAAAGAACTAAGCAAGAAGAATAGTCAACTGGTAGAGGAATCTGTTTTTGAATAATACAAATCTATAAAGCAACTGACACTGACTAAACCCATTCTTAGAAGTATCGTAGCAAACTGGGGGGAGAGATGCTTCAAGTAAGTTGGAAGGTAATATGCCAAGAACTGTCAAAAGCAAAAAGAGGAGTTACAGCAAGAGCATATAATATACTAGAGAATCAACAGAATCTTCACATAAGATTCTGCTTCAAATGAAAGTTTCAGCAGGAAAAAATAGAGCAGTTAAGGTGCTGTAATTTATTATGCTGTATTTACCGCTATCCATAATGTTCTTTCTCTATTTTCTTGCTCTCTATCCCCTTCGAATGAATGTCTATAACTTGAGTACAAAATTAAGAAAGCATATAAAAACAGGAGGCGATGCATAAAACCTAGATAGTAAAGAAAGTTGTTTTGATGACAATTTGTTTTCTCACACAAATATATTAATGACTTTTGAAAGATAAAATCAATTACTGACAGAGAGTAGATTGAGAAAATTCGAATACACATCATAGGCTAGAAAATGATCCCAAAAAAAAAAAAAAAGAATGAGGGATAGATATAAGATGACATGGCAGAAAGTAGCAGAAAAGGATTCCAGCAGCTGTATCTTTCTAAACATATAACCTTGACTGAGTGGAATGAAAAAAATCTTATCTATATCAAAGAGTTTAGGATTAAGGTTTAGTTAAGCAGAAATATGTAATAAATTGTTGGCATGAACAGTGTAGGGATCAAATGGATGTGCTTTCTTGACTGAATAACCTATAGACCCATTATTATGCTGATTACTAGTTGTTAACTGATGGTGCATATGCTATGATTCAGGCACTGACAAAAAACACCTCACCCTCCCCACCCCCACTCCCCCCTCTATCTCCCACTGTACCAATAACAACACACACACACGCACGCAGAAGAGAAGATAAGAAGAAGGATGAGGCCTATACCACAAGTATGTAAATGAGCAACAAAGAAACCCTTCTGCACAAACTACAAACTTAGAAGTCATTAGCAATGATGTACCTTCCACAGGTCCAAAAGTTATACTTGTATCATCAAAGCCTGGGTAAGAAAACAGACATTGCAACAAATATTAATGTCATGATCATATTCATGTATGTTGAAACAGTACAATCAGGTAACTTAATGATGCATGAAACCAGAAATGTTTATGCCATCACAATTATCAGAAGTAACGTTTAGAGAAAACAAGTATACTTGTAAAATGATGTGCAAACACCATAGACAATATTTCCACCAAAAAGTTTGATAGCTAAATTTGCTGACTTAAGCATATTTAAATGACATGATAAAGGGCATACACCATAATAAAAAGTTGTTGAAGATTTGACAACACAATTGTGCTTCTGTATGCAAACTCAGATAAACAAACGGCTATAACATATGCACACATACATACATGCGCACATGTGCGAAAGAGGAGAACAATATGGCTTAAGCCAAATTTACAATCATTAGTCATTCCATAATCAATTCTAGCTCCACTTCTACCCAAGTAAGTATAAGAAAAAAGAAGGTTTCTCAGCTATGAAGTTCAGCAATGAGATTACCAATCACAACAAGGTTTCATAAAGTTTTACCCAAAAACTCATAATTCACACAAGACCTTACACATGAGTCTCAGAAATCTAGCTTCATATTACGTAGTCTTGCCTTCACCTAATATTCCAACAATTCATGAATCAGAGTAAAACAAAAGAAGAAAAAAAAAAAAAATCTATACAACATACATGGAAACTTTTCGAACAAACTCTAAAGCAAGTTATAACCACTTTTAGAGTCAGGCAGCATATTCACAAAGCAAAAATGTTTCTCAAATTCCACATTGAAATCCACCATTTGCTACGGTGTTCATATTCTTATTCATGCATTTGGAACAAATAAGGCCTAGTGTGTCATCATGATCATCAAAATAGTTATGCAAGCTACTATATACTCTCGGCCTCAGCTTTCCCCTAGACATTACATTAATAGCCTCAAAGTATCACCAACACAATAGCCAAATCCCAAGATCCCCACTGCTTGCACAATGACATAATGCTAACTAAAAAAAAAATTCATATTTCTCAGCCAGAAAAATCAGCTACAAGTCTACAAGGGTGCAGTCATAATATTATGATAAACGCAGATTTGAGAATAACGTTAAAAACCCATAAATTGTCCCAAATCAGCATCCAAAAAGAACAGAACTTTAAACAACCCATATCCAGTTGCAGATGAATCAGCAACAAGCCAATCCAAAAACACAAATAAAATCCCCAAAATTTATTACCTTTATCAGCAAATTGCATGTAGGAATCAACTTTAGAAGTAGGCGTAGGACTTTTATAATTAGCATTCTTGATCCTTTCCCTTAAAATCTCATCAATCTCCTTATAATAAGACATCTTAGCAGACCCACTTCCTCTATCTTGATGTTTAGCTTTCTTAAACTCTTTCAACAAGTTCCTCCACTTATCAGTACACATAGTAGGCGACCGATCGAATCCCTTTCCCCTCATTTTCGCCGATATTTGCTCCCACAAGTGCTTATTTGACTTAGAAGTATTAAACATACTATCCATTTCTCGCCTAAGAGCAATTAAACTACGGGTTTCGTCTTGAACCCATGTCTCAGCTCGCTTCTTCGGCGCTTTCACTTCATGGGTATCGTCGCCGCTGCTGTCACCGAGGATAATCTGTTGCTGCTGCTGCTGTTGATGGTTGTGGAGATTGTGATGCTGAGGAGGAGGTAAATCGGGTCCATTGGTGGAAACAACTTCAATAATCATGCTGGTTGCGGCGGGCGGCGCTGCTTCTTCTTTGTAGAAATCGATGGGGCGAGCTTTTTCAGGTAAGTACATGGCTTTTAAAAGAGATGTGGATTTGTTTCGTCTACGAGTTTTGGGTAAATGGGTTATTGTTGTTTTAGATTAGTTTCATGAGGAGAAGAAGAAGAAAGCCATCGTTCATTTGTTGGCACCGGCGGTGGTTTTTCACTGATTATTGGCGGAGAGGGTAAGTTTTTTGTTTTGGGTGTCTACTGTTTAGTGGGTTTTGGCGCAGCTAAAGAGGAGATACAGCATGCGTCAAGTAAAAGCTTCTCATAGCTAAAGATCATATTACTTGACCACAAGCCAAAAGCATCATATTATATAGTAAAGATCATACTCCAAAATAAATTTTCTCTTTTGCTGAATGTTATTGTATTATAATCATCCATTGTGAGTTTCAGCCTTAATCAAAACTTCCAATGTGTCTGTTGATGTGCTTACAAAAGCAAGCAAAATCTCAATTTTTTTTTTAGAAAAAAAAAAAGAATATAATTATTTTAGTATCGATGAGTCTAATTACTTAGCTTATCATTCATCGCATATATAATATTGACAATTATTTTAAATTTAGAATAGATGTAGACATTGGTGATTTGATTTATTATTTCATAATGTAGGGACGGATAGGAAGATTCTTCCTCAATTTTAAAAACCTTTTGATGTGGAAACTTAAAGAAATGAGTTCAAATTGTTTCAAGCATGTTTCTAAATTAAGTAGAGTAATGAAAATATATAAAATAAAATTGAATGTAAATAAAGTTAATTAACCTCACTTTGTTTTAGAATTTTTTAATAAAATAAGAAGTTAATGAGTGTAAATTATTCAAAATTTTCTATCATATTATTTAATTAATGATTTGAGACTAAAGAAAATTGAACATTTAGAGATTAGAAGATATAAATATTTAATCTTTATTAACTCTTATTTATGCTATAAAAAACTTATAAATGAGATCAAATTATCAAATTTTATTTACATTTCAATTTTACTTTCTTTAGCATACTTTCATTTAAAAACTTATATTTCAAAAACGATTTTCTTTGATTGAATATATTTCAAAAACGATTTTCTTTGATTGGAAATATTTTAATATAGCTTCCAACATGTTATTTGTCTATTTCTCTCACTTTTCGTCTTTACACTCAATTAATCCTTTTTTTTTTTAATTAGGCTTGCAATCTGAAATCATGAATGAATTCCTACAGGTTTGTTTATGAGATTATGTAGTTCTTTGTTTAAGGAAGGAATCTTCTTATCCCTATTAGAAGATAATTAATATTTCTATATGAAAGAAACAAAGTAAAGTTTGAGACACAATAAATGAATATGGAAAAATGAAGATAAGGTCATTTGTTGCATACAAATTTGAGAATATAACTTGGCTTAGGGTTTTTTATTATTTTGGAAAGTTAATTATTAACCTTTGAAATTATTATTATTATTATTATTATTATTTAGATTCATCTTTTCAAATAAATATATTTGCTTTTCTTAAACTACAATTTAATCTTTCCATCTGTGTTTTATAATTATAATTCAAGATATTATTAGAGTCAAAGAAAAATCTCACCTTATCAATGTTAGTTCAATAATTAAGTTGATTAATGTAGTGTTTGGTAAAACTCTGGAGAGAAAAAAAAAAAAAAGAAACTAAATCTTTAAGATTTATGGTTTGATTTCATAATTAGTAATGCGCTAATTATGTAAAGAATTGTCTTGCTTTTGAGACATGTTTGTTATTGTTATCGAAAACATCTAATTTTGAGACAAAAAAATATAAGAGGTTCTATCTCATAATTGATTATAACTTTTTAAATGTGAGTTCTATTAGTAAAAATTTTGATTTTGCAAAAAACTTATCTTTGAAACTTTTATCAATAATAATTTTTTACTAATAAAATTTATATTAAAAAAATCTATAATGGGATATGAGAAACATTTTTTTGGTCTCAAAATCAAAATTTTCTAATAACAATACTAAAAAATCAAAATTTTATAATAGTAACACGAAATATGCTCTTAGTCAAGTTGGTTAGTAAGTAGTTTCAAATCCTTATGTCAACCTAACTAAAAAGAAACATTTCCAATCCATTCATTGTCATTCCAACTTCAAAAGTGAATACTAGAAATCTATACAACTGAAATTTTCGTGGATTATCAGGTGGATTTCTTTAATACGTAACATATTTAGAAATTTTTTTCTTCCTTGGCTATATATATATATATATATATATAATTCTAGTGAAGTTTTTTCTCATATTAAAAAAAAGAGAATTTTATAATAAAAATAAACAAGAATGTTTAAATTTTATATAACATTTATTCCCATCATCTAATAGTTTACAATATAAATGACTCTGAAATATAAAAGAGAAGATAAATTATTCATCTTAGCGTATTTGGCAAGTTAAAGATTACTTTAATAAAAAAAATATTACTTAACAAATGAAGGGCATGATAAACATTAAAGACACCTTTTATTATTATTAATTGGTCGATAATGTGTATTTCGTGCAATTATAATTTAATATATTATTTAAAATTTTCATACAAATATGTTATTAAATAAATAATATTTATCTTCAAAATACATGAAAACTATTTTTAGCCTTAAATTTTTTAATTGTTTATTTTATAGTTTCTTTTGATGATTCTTTATTTTCATTTATAATCATTTTTAATTATATAGGTTTTACGTGAAAATTCTAATCGTTTATATATAAATTAGTTAATTTGACAAATATCAAATTTTTATCACAACTGATAAATGACAATCACTTATTTAAAATTGAATTTGAGAACATAATTAATTATATATATTGATGATTAAGGATAATAATGAAAAAAACATAAAATGGTTTGCGCTTTAAAATATGAAGGTTTTTTACATCCTAATATGAAAAATAACCAAGCTCAACTCATAGGAATGAGATAAATAGAAATTGTTACTCCCTTTCCACCCTCACTCAAGAAAACCAATTGAGAACATAAGGATGAATTTCACCTCTTTTCTCTGCACTTTCCTTTCCAGTTGACATTAGTCACGCATAATGATAGATTTGTGAATTATATTTAGAATTCTCATAATTATACGTTCTAATATTTTGCAATATCTGCTATCATGTATCAGTAACACTAGAAATGCATGCAGTTTAACTACATTTTTCACATTCATCATGTGTCAATAAGACCTAATATGTGGACTAACATTAGTGTTTAATGGATAAATCAATATTTTACCAAACTCTTTCAAAAGACACAAATTACGGTTATTGGTTAATTTTAAAAAAATATTTAATTATAATTTTTAATTCTTACTTTTTTTAAGTGATAGGTGAAGATCACTCATTTTATCATGAAAAATTTTCATTTTAATTTTGAACTTTTTATAGAAATGTTTTGATTTAATCCAATCAATATGCTTGGTTTATATTGACTATGCAGATGACCTAATTATAATGGGTAATTTATACAAGTGGTTAATATATTATAGTTCAAATTTTATTATAGTTATGAAAAAATTATTTTATGCAATCAAGTCACTTATTTATTATTAATATTGCAATTGAAAATTTTCAATTAATTAATTAATTTCCAACCACGGAACAATGAGGTGTATGTATTATATATTTTTTAATGCTAATGTGAAAAAAATTATAAACAACTAAATCAATGATGTGGACAAACTTGCCACATCACTTTAGAACTTTACTTCGTTTTTTTCATCATATCTCTCCCCTAACAAACCCCTCTAACACACATTTCATTGAATATCTCTTTTGCAAATCAATCGAACACAAATACACAAAACAAACAAATAAATGAACAAGTTAAAATTACAAAAAGCATTAGCATAGGCTTAATTCGCTGGTCAGAGATAGCAAGCCATAGCTTGGCATGCTCAATGCATTGCTGCAACATGTTCATATGAGATAAATTGGAATCCACAAGCCACGAAATCATTTGAAAATCATGCTCATATCCTTCTCTCCAAGCAGATATGTAGCATCATTCATCTCCTATGTTGCACATAAATGGAAAAATGAGAAATAAGGAAATGGACATGCGAAAACAACATTATTAAAAGATAAAGGAAATAAAATGTGAGAAAATGAGCAAATATAAAAAAAAAATATAGGGATATATTTATAAATAATATTCTTATACATATATATTATTTTTAATAATTATTGAAGTAAATCATAAAAATAATTATCAATATATATATATACACTATAATATGGTGACCACTTACACAAATTACACAATTACAACATTTAAGAGTGATTTGGAATAGGAGAGAGTTAACCAAAAGTTTTGAATAAATATGAGAAATAAGTTATAAGTAACACAAATAGAGCTGTTAGTCTTAGGATTTATTTGGTTTAGTGGTAGTAACGAACGATTAATAATCAATGGTTAATGATTAATAGTCAACGATTAATTGTGAATAATTAATAAATGTAAATATTTAGTAATTTAGCAATTAAAAGTGCAATTAAATTATAAAATGATAAAAATAATAATTTTTATATTATAATTAATTTTATATGAAATATCAATGAGTATAATGATAAATATAAAGTTAATACTAGTAAAAACATTCAAACATATTAGAAAAATTAACTTTCGACATTCAATTATATTTTTTAAATACTAAATAATAATTTTAAATTAAAATATTAAATAATGATATTTACCAAACGTTCTTTTTCATTGTTTATATTAATAAGCAAACACTAAACCAAACAATAAGGTAATTTTATTTTATATGTATCCTACCAAGTGATAATGTCAAAATAGTATGCATTTAAAATACATGTCTATCTTTCTCTCCATAAATTTCTTTCCATCTCCTTTTCTATTTAATATTTTTCAATTAATTATTATCTATATAAATTAGTTGTTTTTCAATTGAGGGGTTTTATCTTCTTTTTGCTTCTAGTTATTGAATTTTTTATTTTTTAAAAATAGACTAGAAGCAACTTTAATAATACATCTTTGATTCAGTTTAGTGACGAAACTAAATATTTTAAGGGACTCACTATCAAATTTTTTAAAAAATAATGCAATTAAATACTATGGAAAGAAAAGGTAATTAAGTCTTATTTTAAGAATACATACCAAAAAACCATTCAAAAAATTATTTAATGGCCTAACTGAATTGTATTTTCCTTACTCTATAAAATAAAATCAATGTGAACTACGACATTTCAAAAACTCTAGTCTTTCTTTTTCTTTTGGTTAATTTGACTCCGATTAGATTTAGAAATGATGCCAATGATGAAACTAGACACAAGAGAGAGGGAAGGTAGATACATGCACATGCACCGAGATAGCAAAGAGAATTCTGTAAGACCAAAGCACCGTTAAAGTGATTAAAACAATATTGAGAGTGTGTAGTCCTAACTCTAGACTATTATGTATTCTTTTTCATGTCTCTCATACATCAGAACCTAAAAACCCTTGAGAGAAGCCCCAGTCCAATTCACTACAATCTAAATTGATATGCCACTCAAACCATATCAAATTTACATAACTTATCAATATAATATAAATTCGATATTACCAATAAGCAAAGCCTGGAAACAAGAAAATAGATTGGTCCAAGCATTCCAACTCACAATAAAATCCAGGTCCACTCAAAGTTCAATTAAAGCCCACCTCAACTTAAATCTCACTTTGCAAACTTAATTTGGTGCTATGTGGCTTTATGTATGCATGTCCAACTTCGGAGAAATCTAAGAGGTGGACTACTGATTTTCCAAGGTAAAACCTATTATAACATTATTAAAGAGTTCAAAAAGCCAGAACCCAATATCACTACAATCTTAGAAGAATCCAATATGTTCTTCAAACAGAGAGAGAGAGAGAGAGAGAGAGAGCCAAGGAAAGAGGAGAGTTTTGAGTCCTAAAATCTCGAGGTTGAACTGATAACATGTTAGTATAAATAAATCCATTGCATTGCATAATGTACAAAAATCGAATTGTATGATAGAATAACTTGTAATGAAAAAATAATCTATGTTTTCTTACTCTAAAAATTTCAAAAACAAATGTTGAATATGTAAGTTCCTTTGAAACTAATATAATTTGTTGTTGAAACAATAATGCTAAGATAAACTATAAGTATCAAAGTTCATACACATTGTGATTTTGGAAATTACAACCAAAACTGGTTGTAGCCTAGGGGTACAAGGTCTCATTCTCTTGAACGTTTAGATTTAGGAAAATAGTAATTAGAAAGGCATATAAGTCAGAACTGAATTGTAAAAATAGTTTTTTTTTTTTTTTTCATCAAACAAAATAATTCCACATTAAAAGCAAGAATGTAAAACTAAAAAAAAAAGGATTAATATGCATGTAGTTTATGAACAAAAATTCAAGAATGCAAGAACAGGCAACTAGAAGCCAGAAATATGAAATGATCAGAGCCTGATTTCACATCTAACGTTTCTCAGGCACCTTCAAAGAACCATTACATCTGTAAAAGAAGAAGAAATAGAAAATAAAAATTGCAAAGAATCTTTATTTTGCAAGCAAGAAGGGCCAACTGCCTCCTCAGAGGGATGTGAGCGTGAGTTTAATTATATTTGAATATTGGTTTTGACTTCTTTGCTTTTTAGATTCATCTTTAGGTTTGTGGTTCCAGATATATATTTATATGAAAGAAGAAAATGCACAAGTTCACGTACTCGACGTAAAGGAAGACTAAGAGGGCTAACGACAATTTATTCTTGGCACGATTCGATCCCGAGGATGATTATATCTACGAGATGATCCAAATTTAAAGTCACCAGCCCTCAAATAGTACTGGCATTCAGGTTCACCAGTACCACTTGAGGAGGGATTTGTTTTATTTTTTAAAAAAAAGAAAAAGAAAAACTAAAAGGGAGACTTCTTTTTCTTCTTCAGTCTTCCACTTTCTCCATTGTTATAGCCGGCATCAGGGACTGATGTCCAACCCCCTCTTCGTCTCTACGTCTTTCTCGGCACGACAGGGGCTTCAGCCCATGTCAGCTTTCCTTTTAGTTCTGTCACTAACTCAGCCTAATAGTTGTACGAGGTCAATATAATAATAGGTAAATAATAATAATAATATTTTTATTTTTTAAAAACAAACTAGAACCTGCTCCAAAAATGGATCTTTTGACTCAGCCTAATAGTTATGCAAAGTAAATATGATAATAGGTAAAGAGATGATAAAGGATAATAATAATAGGAAAAAGTGTTGAAATAACAATATAAATTGTATATAAGTATTAAAGTGTCTACTATGAGTTATCTTTCCTTTATATATTTAATTGATCTATGAGAAATTCAATGAATTGAAATAACATTATTGGCTACACAATAAAGGTAATCTCTCCCATTATATATAACAGTTTGCATGAAGGTGGATTAATGGAGTTGAAGAAAGAAATAAAAATAGATGTAAATATTTAACTTCATTTGGAAGTATAATTTTAATGAAAGTGACAGGTTAATATAGGTTAATTTTTTACATTATTGAACCTCCTAAATCCATTTTTTTAAATCTCCAATTTGAGGATAGACAATGAAATGAAAAATAGTATTAAAAATAAAATATATTATAAGATAAATATACCATTGATAGTATACAATGCAATAGTTTGTATCTTGAATATAATTGTCAATTTGATATTTTTTAATTCACTTTGTCATATTTTAAAATTTCTAAATAAGTTTAATGTTTTTGCTTCCTTTAACTCCATATTATTTTTTAAAAACTCTTAACTTTATATTATTTTTTAAAAACTCTCAACCTAAAATAAGGATAATTAATATTTCATTAATTTTTACTACATTTCATTACTTCACCCTCATTAACCTATTTTTCATCACTGTAATTCATCAACGACTGCGTTTTTGGGTGGATGCTCTGCCACTGAACAGAATAAATAAGCACCAAAACTCCTCTCTTCCTCTGTACCTTATCTCTCTGCCTCTCTCTCTCTCTACATATATATCTATATTTTTGCTGATTGTAGTTTGTCTTATGGAACCAAACCCTAAAAGCTAATGTTACCCAATGGTCATCTACTAAACAAAACAAGTTCAAAGTTTTAACCTTTGGCAAGGTTTGGTAGTCAAATTCCCCATGGAAAAAACAGTGGTTGTAGTAAAAAGATGAAGATTTTTCAAGCCTCTGCCAATCAATCAAGAACTTCTTTTATTTTTGTCAACGTTAGACCCATTTCTCATCTTTCAGTTTCAGTCCACAATATAAGCTTTAGCAAACCAAAGTCTCTTTCAGGTATTTTATCAAACACATTGTTTAGAGTTTCAGAAAATTAACTTTCTTGTATAGTTTCGGTTTCAGTTAGTTTATGGGTTTCTAACACTTTTATGCAAATTTTATGAACCGGGTTTCCATACTTGGCTGACAAAGTTGGGTTCTTGGTTCGAATTTTAGTTAAAAGTTTGGTTATGGTAATGGACTTTTTCGCATTTAGTAGTGAGTGCTGCCTACTTGTCTGCTTGGCTCAAAGGTCTTGCCTTTATAGGTGTTTGATTTTGTGTAATTGATTTTAGATTGTTCCTCATTCACTTGATTAAAAGAAAAGTATATTGCTTTGTAAGGGAATTCAATTACTTCAAGAATCTGATGCATGTCTTCGATTCTTGAGTATAATTTTTCTCTTCAGATGAAAGGCTAATTGATTAACTGGCAAGAATTGAATATGCTAAACTTCTTGAAAGGAAGGGAAGGGAAAAGGAAAAGGGGGTACTGCTTATCAGTATTTCAAATAAAGTCATTTTTGTTATGCTACTTTTTCATGGTGGATAATCTATGAGACGAGGAAAAGGCTTTGCTCTTTATGCTTTTTTGTCCAACTTGTTGACTAATTGTTCTGCCAGTCTGTGGCTTTTGTAGGATCTTTCAATTAAATAAAGACACTATCACTGGCCTTAGTTTCTTGGCAATGACCAATGCCTGCAGAAATGCATTTAACAGTATTCACCATAAAGCAGCAAAGCCATTGTCTCGCAGGACAAGGTATGGAGGGGGATCTTTCAGAACGTTATTGACCTGTTCTGAACCATTGAGCGCTCCAACTGCCTCTCTTGTTTTCATCATTAGTTTTGGCTGCCTGCATTACCCAGTCTGATGCACCTCAATGTTCAGATGAATGGTTTGCGCTGAGAAAGGACAAACTGACCACAAGTACTTTCAGTACTGCCTTGGGTTTTTGGAAGGGAAACCATCGCTTTGAGCTCTGGCATGAAAAGGCATATGCATCAGAAATGCAGATCATTGAAGCCTCTATATAAGTGCCATGGAATGGGGTGGACTCGATGAAGCTGCTGGTATAAACAGTTATAAAACCATCACAAGTCGTGAAGTTAGTTATATGGGGTTTGCGATCCATTCATCGGGGCAATTTGATTGGCTTGGTGCTTCCCCAGACGGTCTTCTTGGTTGCTTTCCTGTTGGTGGCATCCTGGAAGTTAAGTGTCCCTACAACAAGGGGAAGCCAGAGGTGGGTCTGCCCTGGTCAGTGATGCCTTTCTATTATATGCCTCAAGTGCAGGGGCAACTGGAAATAATGGATAGAGAATGGGCAGATTTGTAC
>CATIWR010098573.1:0-32393 GCA_949677035.1 Omphalea diandra | reverse complement strand
TTTTTTATATTTTTTTTTTTTTCTAAAATAAAAAATTTATATATATATATATATATATATATATATATATATATATATATATATATATAATAAACTCAAAATAATAAAAAAAATCCCTAAAAATAATATCAATGGATTATCCATGGAAAAAAAATAAATTTAAAATGTATTGATGGATTCCCAATGGAATTATTTAAATTGAAAATATTGACTTTTAATTCTTTGACGGATGGTCATTAGAGTATCGTTGAATTTACCAATGGAATATAATTGTTGGAAATTTTGTCGATTGTTTGGAACACTTTACTGAACAAAGCATTGTCGTAAATTTGTTGGTATCTTTGTCGACAGATTGGAATTGTCATCTGTAAAGTGTTATCGACTAACTATTTGGCATTAGAATCCTTACAACGGTATTCCATAGGTAACTAGCCATTACTGATAAAAATTTCCATTGATATTTTATTAATCTCTTATAGTGATGGATAATAGTTTAGTATTATCTGTTAATTTTATTTTGAATATAAAATATTTAATATTATTTGTTTGATTGCTTATCAAAGATTATTTCATTTAAATTTAATAAATTTTCTTTTGAAATTTTGTGACATAAGATTAAAAGTATAAATCAATAAATAATTTTCTGTTAAGACTAGCTCAGTACATAATTATATGTTTTGAGAAATTTATTTTATTTTTTATTGATAATACTTTTTTTTATAAAATAATAATTAAATTTTAATTATCATTATATATTAATTTAATCATTCAATTTATTAATTAATTATTCAATAAAATAAATATTAAAATTATTTAAAACTTATTATTACAATCACATACTGCATAAACATGGACTAATATCATTAATTGTAGCTACAACCTTGAAACTTAGTGATGTTAAAAAAAATGAAATCTGGAGAAATTTTTAATTTTGTTAGAGTATGATAATTTTGCCTCTTTTTTTTTATATATGAAATGGAGATTTCACTAAAAAGGAAAATGTATAAGAGTAATAAATTACAATAATAAGCACAATCTGAATCAAAAAGAGCTAAAAATTTAACATTGATTATATAAAATCATAGAAGCTCATTTAACATTAAAAAAGTATATACGTTTATGAATAGTAACATGTGAATAACACTCAATAAAAACACATAATTCTACTCTACACTGAGGTGGAAGGAGCATAATAAGTATAAAAGTACTAATTGAGCCAAATTTGGATCTCATATTTAAAAGACTTCTCTAACCCTGATAGTCATAAATTTTCAAGGCTTAAAATCTACCCCTCTATACATATGAAAACTAGATATAGACTTATTGTGTAATGGAACTTACCTCTATGGAGTTAGATTTGAAAACTCGAACACACCTTACTAGTAGAGGAGCAAAAAGAAGCATAAAACCCCATATCTATATATAAAACTACTAATTCTAAGATAGATGATGAAAAAATTGAAAAAAAAATGTGTTGTTACTGGCTAAAAATGGTTGGTTACCCCCAATGGTAGTTCAAGAGAGAGACACCGAAGAAAGAAGAAAATGAATTTTGGAAGGGAGAAAAGTTGATGCAACAATGATGTCTTATACTTTTATTGATAGTTGAGGAAAGGATAAATATAATGCGATGAGTTGTATATAAATAGTTGAAACCCATATGTTTATTACTTAAATTTGTGTTAATTCATAATTTTATAAACCATTTAAAAATAGCATTACAAATGTTTGGAAATACTATTATCTTTTACTCAACTTCATTATCTATTTCATACTCTATGTTTGCTCATATCCAATGGTTGTTTTCATGTTGTGGCCTACTTTGCATGGTCATGGCCTCTCTCTCTACAATGTGGAATCCTTCTCCACACCATGGTTTGACTACCAATTTCTTCAAATTCAAATCAATTTGAATAGTTATGGCCAATTTTATCCAAAACTGTGGAAGGTTATTCACTTGAAACATTCAAAACCTATTTTATAAGATTTGTAACTTGAATTTAATCTTCTTTTTGAATGGTTTAGGAGATCTTGTTAAGGTTCAAAAGCATGTCTTTAGGACTTTTTTTTTTTATCTTAATCACAAAAGGAAAATGGAAGTCAACTCAAGATCTAAATGTTGTCCCTTAATGCCCTAAAAGTGGGGTTGAATAGGGCAACATCAAGTAATAAAAAATAAGAACAAGTGTGAAAATAATGAAGAATCAAGACAATAAATTTATAGAGGTTCGACATAACCTACCTACGTACTCTCTTCTAGTAGAGTCTTTCACTATCTAGATAGTGTTGACCTACCTTGAGAGGTTGATGAACCAAGCTTATTTTGATGATTACAAATATATCTAAAAGCTAACACTTCTCTAAGTTAGTGTGTAAAATCTTGCAGGTACATCAATCTTTTGATCTAAGACTTTTAGAAAAAGAGTTTGGTTAAAACTCCAAGTATTCAAAGCTAACAGTTGTTGTTGCTTTTCAATAGGCGTTATGTCTTCATTAAAGAGCGTTGAAGTTTTTTAACAAGTATTGAAGTGACACATAAAAGTCAGTAAAGTCTTTTGGACCTCTCAACTAGTGACTCTCTCAAGAATCAACAAGCATTGGAGAACTTAAAGACTTGAGCTTCGCAAATTGACCTTCACAACAAGCATTGCATTTTTGCAATGAGCGTGGCCCATTGAGACCTCAATAGGTGTTGCATTTTCACAATTGTCATTGGACCAAATCACTTGATGTAAATAGAACTCTTAAAGCCTCGACACAGGCATTGGTGTTTTACCCACAAACATTGGAAAATATCTTAGGGAAAGCTGAAAGCTCTAGACTCTCTAACAAGGCACCCTTATATTTGCAACAGGTATTGAGATCCTTTTCAACAGACAATGAAAGTAAGCCAACAGTCGTTGAAACACTACAGAAAAACTTGAAAAATAAAGCATCAAGCTTCATATCCTTCTGGGAACTTCAACGGGCATTGTCCATATCTCAATAGGAATTAAAGTTGAATTCCAACAAGCACTGAGAAGCTCCAACAGTTGTTGAAGAAATTGGTGACTAAAAAATAGAGAAAGTCAGAAGAATAGTATCTAGGCAAATCTATCTCTAATAACTAGTTCCAACAGGCATTCTAATATAATCAACGAGCTTTAAAGCTGTATTCTCACCCATCAACGAGCATGGAGATAGTCCAACAGGCATTGAGTGACTACTTTTTGAAATGAAGTGGCAACTTTCTTTCTAACGGCTAGTTCTATATCTCTGCCTATAAAAGTACTTTCCCATAATAGAATTATGTGTGAAAAAAAAAAAGAAAAACATTTATAAGCGAGTATATCTTATTGTGTATATAATCTTTAATAAAAGGATGAAAACAGAAGTGATCTAGTTTCAAAGGAAGATCATTATCAAAAGCTTATAAAAGTGACATCTTAAAACTCTCCACCAAGTCTATTGCTTGAGTGAGAGTATCTTTTCTCATTTATAAGTTGTAAATTCTTTAGAAAAAGTTTTTTTTTCTTTTGGTTTAGGAGATCGTAGAAGATCTAAAACCATCATTGTGAAAGGTCTAAGGTAGTACCTGTAAACTACTTTGGAAAATGGTTTTAGTAGCACCTGAAAGTCTACTTATAACAGTTTGGTAGTGCATGAAAACTACTATTATAAAGGTGATTGATAGCTAGAAGCTATCTAGATAGTGAAAGGCTTTAATAGGAAGACTAGAGGAGAGGACGTAAGCAAGATTGTGTCGAACATTTATAAGTTGATTGTCTCGATTTCTATTTATTTTTGCACACAGTTTTAATTGTTTTTGCTTGTCATTGCTATATTCAACCCCTCCATAGGGCACTATGAGACAACAATTGATATTAAAGCCTATCTCTCTTTATCAAGGCTTAAGTACTCAGAGTAAACATCATGGCAAGTCATGAGGAATCATAATGAATCCACAAGCTACCATTCTTCAAAGGAGACGACTACAGGTATTAGAAAGACCATATGGAAAACTTTCTAAATAGCGAAATCATAGATTTTTGGTACACTATCGAAGAAGGAAGAGAAGTTCCAACTAAATTAGTTGGACATGTTTTTGTTCCCAAACCTAAGAGTGAATGGACAACGAAAGAAAAAAAAATGCAAATATAAAAAATAGACGAGCCATGCATGTTCTATTTTGTGTTATCCTTAAATCTCAGTATGCAAAGCTACAAATGTGCACATTAGCAAAAGAAATCTAGGACACTTTGCAAACTCAACATGAAGGAACCAGTGAAATTAAAAAGAAAAATATACAAATGCATACTTACATGTATGAAACATTTATATACCAACTTACTGAATCCATCACTAAGATGTACAATAGGTTTATTGATATAGTGGGCACTCTTAAAACTTTTGGGAAGTCTTACTCCAATGAAGATATGGTTGCGAAGATCCTAAGAGCTCTTCCCAAGGATAAGTGGGAAGCTAAGAAGACAACCATAAAGGACGCTAATAAGCTGGAAGTCCTATCTCTGGATGAACTCATGGGAAAGCTTCTGGCTCACGAAATCACTCTTGAGAAGACATTTGAAAGCTTTAAAGTGAGAAAGAAAGAGTTGGCCCTAAAAGCCAAATAGGCACAATCTAAATCCCCTTCTTTTTCTTATTTTATAATATCATCTTTTAATGATGATGAAAATAGCAGTAACGATAAGCAACTTGCCATCATAACAAACAAAGTAAAAAGATTTCTCTCAAAGAGCAAATGGGCAAGAAGATATATGAAGAAAAGTAGTAAGAGTCAACTCATTTGCTATGGATGCAATGAGAAAGGGCACATCAAGCCAGATTGTCCTAAGGTAAAGAACAACAAAGCTCCTATTAAGAAATACACCTCCAAGAAAGATAAGAAAGTGTACAACACTACTTGGGATGACATAAGTGACTCCAAACTAGATAAGGAGGACACCAGAAAAGAGCTAGCCAATCTATATTTCATGGCAATTGAAGAGAGATTAGATGAGTCCTCAAGTGAACTCTCCTCTAACAATGATACTAACAACGATGGTGAGAATGAGGTAAATCCTTTTGATTCTTATTCTAGAAGTGAGTTATATTCAATTTATCACTAAGCTGACTATGAAAGTTGAGACTCTTAAGTCCAACACCTCTACTCTTAAGAAAGAGAACAAATCCTTAAAGGATTGCACTAAGAGTTAAGAGACTCTGGCTAAAGAGGTTTAGTCTCTAGCTGTTGAGAATTTTAGGCTTAGGGATAATCTCAACAAATTCAAAAAAAGGAAAGAGAAACTAGACTCCATCCTTGAAATTCAAAAGAGCCCACCCATTAAACATGGATTAGGATATAATGATACTACTCTATTACTCTTTCTACTTCCAAGATAGTCTTTGTCAAGGCTAAGAAAGTTAGCATGCCTAAACCAATGGACATGCCAAAAGTTCCTAAGAAGGGAAATGCTAAGACTAATGGCACAAAGGCTAAGTCTCAGTCTATTTTCATACAAATGAGACAAGCTCCTTCTAGAGCCAATTATGCCTACATGTATTATTATTACAAGCCTAAGAGGCAAAGTCACCAAAGGCATAGAAATTGGCATAATCATGGATATAGGTATACACCTTACATGAGAGCGCCTCACATGAGAAACACTCTAAGACAATTAGTTCAATGGAGTTACATATCTCATAAACACCATTGCATGCTCCACCTAGGAATAGGGCATTTGTACACTTCGATGGTGAATGCTTTTATTGCGATATTTATGGCCACATTACCTATCATTGCCTTGCTAGAAGGCACAATGAGCAGATGGCTAAAACTAATCCCCTAGGACTTAAGAAGATTTGAGAACCTAACACTTGATTCTCTATGTTTTTATAGATGTGCTTGAAATCCCAAGTTGAAAAGCAAGAGTGGTATCTAAATAGTGGACGGTCAAAGCACATCACAAGAGAAAACGAGTTCTTCACTCAATTAAAGAAATCTAAATGCCTTGGGAATGTATCATTTGGAGACAACATGAAAGCTAGCATAGGTAAAGTTGGTAAGGATGTTGATTCACCCATTCTTGATAAAGTTTTATTTGTTGATGGACTCAAACATAATCTACTAAGTGTAAGTCAGCTTTGTGATAAAGGTCTCAACATTATGTTTGAACCATAAGCTTGTTATGTGTTAAGGATGAATGATAACAAAATTTTGTTCATTGATAAGAGAATTCATAATATTTACGTCATTGATTTAAATTCTCTTATTAACCATGATGTAAAGTGTCTAGTATCTATAAAGAATGAATATAAAACCTGGCATAGAAGGCTAAGACATGCTAGCATGGAACTCCTTAACAAACTGAAAAGAAGAAACTTAGTTAAAGATCTACCAGAAATCAAGTTTGCAAAGGAAGGAATGTGAAGCATGTCAAAAAAGAAAATAGGTAAAATCTTCATTCAAAGTCAAGAACAAAGTAAGTTCAACTAGACCCTCACAATTTCGTCATATGGATTTGTTTGGACCTTCTAGAGTGTCTAGCTTGGGAGGCATGCATTATGTCATAGTAGATGACTATTTTAGGTTTACTTGGGTGTTAATCCTCCCTTATAAGGACTTTTATTTTGATGAATTTAAGACCTTTGCCAAGAGATTTCAAAATCAAAAGGATTAAAATTCTCCTCTATTAGAAGTGACCATGAAGGAGACTTTGAGAACGCTAAATTTCATAGCTTTTGTGTTGAGCATGGTATCTCACTCATCTTCTCAACTCCTAAAATACCACAACTGAATGATGTAATAGAAAGGAAGAACAGAACTCTTCAAGAAATGGCTAGAACCATATTAAATGAGTATAATCATCCTAAGTATTTTTGGGGTGAAGGTATAAACACTTCTTATTATGTCTTAAATAGAATCTTGATCAAGCCCTTGTTGAAGAAAATTGCTTATAAGTTATGGAACAATAAGGAATCCTAAGATTGTATATTTTAGAGTCTTTGGTTGCAAGTGTTTTATTTTAAACACTAAAGAAAACCTTAGCAAATTTGACTCTAAATTCGATGAAGGAATTTTCCTTGGATGATCTACTACCAATAAAGGATATAAAGTCTTCAACAAGAGAACACTTATTGTTGAAGAGTCTGCATATTGTTTTTGATGAATCTGACCCCACTTCTTCAAGAATAGAAGAAGTTATCGATGATTTTGTAAGTCCCATGAACTAGTTGAATATTAGAAAAGAAGGGAAGAATGTGGACAAGCCATAAGAAATAAGAAGTGAAGAAAATTCAGATCAACCACTTCCTACTCTAAACAAAGAGCAAACTTAACTAGAAAGGGAGTGGATCTTCAAGAAATATCATACAAGTGATCTCATCATTAGTGATCCTACAAATCGAGTAACTATTAAATCAACACTTAGAAATGCATGCACCAATCTTGCTTATGTTTCCCTAATTGGGTCGAAGACTATAGATGAGGCCATAAAAGATGAACATTAGGTACTTGTTATACAAGATGAACTCAATAAGTTTGAAAGGAACAAAGTATAACCCTTAGTTCCTCGAACTAAAAAACATTCCATTATTTGAACCAAATGGGTCTTTAGGAACAAGTTTGATGAGCATGAAACCATAGTTAGAAATAAGGCTCGGTTAATAGCTAAAGGCTATAACCAAGAAAGGGGAATTGACTTTGATGAAACTTTTTGCTCTGCTAGCAATGTTGAAAGCCATTAGAATTTTACTTGCATATGCATCTCATATGAATTTTAAATTATATCAAATGGATGTCAAGAGTGTTTTCCTTAATGGCTACAGTGATGAAGAAGTATATGTTGAACAACCCCAAATTTTTAAAGCCATTACTTTCCTAACCATGTGTTCAAGCTCACCAAAGCCTTATATGGCTTGAAGCAAACTTCAAGAGCTTGGTGTGAAAGGTTGAGCAATCTTCTTGTAAAGAAAGGGTTTTTCCAAAAGGTTGGTCAACACAACACTCTTATCTAAAAGGAAGAATGGAGACTTATTGCTTATGCAAATATATGTAGATGATATCATTTTTGTCCCACTAATGTTTGTTTGTGTGAAGATTTTTCCAAAGTAATGAAAAGTGAATTTGATATAAGAACTCAAGTTCTTTCACAGATTACAAATCAAACAAGGAAAAAGAAAGAATCTTCATCAACCAAGCTAAATACATAAGGGAACTAATCAAAAGATTTGGCATAGATAACAACAAACCATGTAAAACTCTAATGAGCGCCAACATCAAGCTAAGCACAAATGAACATGGTAAGGTTATGGATCAAAAGCTATATAGATGTATGATTGGTAGTCTTCTCTGTCTAGCAACATTTAGGCTTGACATTATCTTCAATGTGTGTTTATGTGCTAAATATCAGTCTAATCCCAAGGAGTCTCATATGCATGTTGTAAAACACATACTCAAAATACCTTATTGGTACTTCTAGGTTAGGACTTTGGTATCTTAAGAGCTTTTCATTTCAGCTAACTGCATTTTCATATGCTAATTTTGCTAGATGTACCCTAGATAGAAAAATCACTTCAGGCACATGTCAATAACTAGATGAATGTTTAGTGGCTTAGAGTAGCAAAAAGTAAAATTCAGTTATTTTATCTACTGCTGAAGTTGAGTATATGGCAGCAGGTCATTTTATGCTCAAATCCTATGGTTGAAGCAACAACTTCTTGATTACAAGGTTATTGTAAATCAAGTGGCCATCAAATGTGATAACACTAGTGCCATCAACTTGTCTAGGAATCCCATTCAGTGTTCAAAAAGTAAGCATATAGATATAAGACATTATTTTCTTAGCGATCATGTTAATAATGGTGATATTGTATTAGAATTTATTGAGACTAACCATCAATTGGCAGATATTTTCACTAAACCTTTTTTGTGATGAAAGGACACAATTCATCAAAAGAGAACTTAGAATGATTGATGGAAGTACATTTAGTTAACATCAACATATTCTTCTCTTTCACCCTTGATGACTCATGCTTAATTTTTTATTAGTTGATGATTGATATATTGCTTGACTTTTGCTTGAAATGATTACAATTAAAGTCTTTAGACTCTATCATATAAAGATTTTAATTATGTATTATCATGATCAGATGTCCCTATATTAATTGAATTCATAACTATATCATTGAGTTTGATTAATAATTTACATCAACTAAATTTTCAAAATGTTTGCTTATTTGGAAAATCCATTTTAAACTTAGTTTTATTTTGGAAAACATGGCCAACGGTCATTGCAAGTTTGGTAACAACCATTGTATTATTGATGAGTTCCACATTTTAGCTTATATATGTCCCTACAATCATTGTGAATTTTCAATGACCATTGTTCTTCATCTAATGGGTGTTGCGAGCAACAACCATTGTTGAATGAAGAACACTTGCTTGATCAAGCTAATGGTCATATCCAACTGCCATTGTTTTAATCACAACAGTCATTGAACACTCCTAATGATCATATTTTTTAAACGAATAAAGAACTCTTCAAACTTCTACCACCCTAAACTCTAAAGTCATTTTACTTTCGTTTTTACTATGCTTTGGCTCTCTCTATCTCTCTTTGTCATTACTACTATTTGCTTTGATTTACACTTGCATCATTCATCAAACACAAAACTAAGTGGCACCCAAAGCTGAATCAACTAAGAGATACAAGCAATCGTTTAGGAAAAACCCTCAGCCCTCCTACTCAAGTTCAAAAATAGAGGAAAACTTAGCCTCAATGCTTGTACAATAAAAGAAAAGAACATTTGAACCATCCTCAGCACCTCAATACTTGAAGAAAGCAAAATATGTTCTATAATCAAATGGAAAAGGGAAGGAGATAGAAACAAAGCTAACCCTTTTTATTCTCTAAAAATTCCACCTCAAAATGGAGAAAGAGAAGGAATTAGCCCTCAAACTCCTTAAAAGATATCTTAAGGGAGGTAAATTTTTTGAATGGAGTAATTTACAAAGCTATGGGTTAGCAAAACAAGTAGAAGATTTTATGATAGGGATATGGTGGGAACTTTTTTGTCACATAAAAGAGCCCTCCTATTTGGAGCTTACAATTGAGTTTCTAACCACCTTAAAAGTTCTAGGAAGTTATTGCCATGCATATGCACAAGAAGGGACAATCAACTTCAAACTCTTCAGTAAGAAATACACCTTAAGGCCAAATTGGTAAAATGTTTCTATGCCACCACTGTTGAAATAATAGAGCATCCTCCTGCCTTCAAAGTGGATGCGAACCAATTTTAAAAGTCAATCACGAATGGGAAGAGCAACTACAACAACAATAACAATAAGGCATTAAAAATAAAAAGCCAAGCCTTGAGGATAGCTAATCGATTCATAACCTGGAATATCAATGGCAGAGCATAATCGAATGGAAATTGCACCATCATAGACCTATTCTATCTCTAGTGCATGAAGAACAAATAAAGGATCAGCACACCCTATTCTTGATGCAAAGGTTAAATGGTTAAGTGGACAAAGAGAATGAGTTCATGATGAGGCATTACATAACCAAGATTGCCAACTATATGAAGACTATTCCCTCAATAGAAGAAGAGCTTAAGGAAAGGAACAATGTGTGGAGAAATTGCCATAAAATGAATCCATTTATGAAAAGATGTTGTTGAGCATGGGCATCCTTCAAAGGCTCAACTTTGGCTTAATAAAGAGAATTCCAGAAGAATGAAAAATACCTAAGCTAGAACAGTTTGTTTCATTTATTTTATCTTTGTTTTCTCAAAATGTTGATGTAAGGGACAACATTTCATTAATGCTATAAATATTCTCTCTTTTTTCTTATACTATTATTTGAGATTTCATTTCCCTTGTTGTTGTTATACTTGTATACTGCTTTTTAATAATGATAAAGGGGGAGAGTATAGGTAAAAAAGCCAAAGGAAGAAGGTATGAGAAAGTAGGCCAAGCAAAATGTAATGCATACAACCTGATTTTTGTATGAATTTATTTTCAAAAGGACTTGGTTTGTAAAATCTTTGAAACAAAAGGGGAGTAAAATGATCTATTATAACTTATGCACTTGAAATTGAATCACAATGTTTGATAATTGTTAATACTTAAGGTTTATATTATGTACATTTTTTCACTTCTTGCAAGATCGTTTATCTTTGATTAATTGTTTATCATCATCAAAAAGGGGGAGAATGTTAAACCTAGCTTAGCAAGTTGATGAACCAAGCTTATTATGATAATTACAAACATATCTAAAAGCTAACTCTTATATGAGTTACTGTGCAAAATCTTGTAGGTACATTAATATGTTCATCCAAGGCTTTTGGAAAAAGAGTTTGGCTAAAAACTCCAAGTATTTAAAGTCAATGGGTGTTGCTGCATTTCAACAAGAGTTATATCTTCATCAACGGGCATTGAAGTTTTTTCAACAAGTGTTGAAATGACACCGAAAAGTTAGTAAAGTCTTCTGGACCTCTCGACTGGAAACTCTCTAAAAAATCAATAGGTGTTGAAAAACTCAAACATTTGAGCTTCGCAAGTTGACCTTCACAATGGGCATTACACTTTTGTAATGGGTGTGGCTCACCGAGATCCCAACAGGCAATCCATTTTTGTAATAGTCATTGGACTAAATGACTTGATGTGAATATAACTCTCAAAGCCTCGACTTGGGCTTGGTGTTTTACCCACAGACATTGGAAAAGATCCTAAGCAAAGCTAAAGGCTCTGGACCCTCTAACGAGGAACCCTGATATTTGCAACATGTATTGAAATCCACTTCAACGGGTATTAAAAGTAAGCCAACAGTCATTGAAGCATTATAGAAAAACTTGAAAAATAGAGCATCAAGCTTCACATCCTTCTAGAAACTTCAACAGGCATTGTCCATATCACAATAGGAGTTGAAGTTAAATTCTAATATGCATTGGGAAGCTCCAACAGTTGTTAAAGGAGTTGGTGACTAAAAAATTGAGAAAGTCAAAAGAGGAGCGTCTAAGTAAATCTCTCTCTAACAGTTAGTTCTAATGGACGTTCTAATATAATCGACGAGCGTTGAAGTTGTATTCTCACCTAACAATGGGCGTAGAAACTATCCAACTGATATTGAATGACTACTTTATGACATGGAGTGACAGCTCTCTTTCTAATGGCTAGTTCAGTGTCTCTAGCTATAAAAGGACTCTCATACAATAGAATTATGTGTGAAAAAAGTGAAAAACATTCATAAGCAAGTATATTTTATTGTGTTAGCAATCTTTAATAAAGGGGTGACAACAACAAAAGTGATCTAGCTTCAAGGGAAATCATTGTCAAAAGCTTCCAAAAGTCATCTTTAAAACAAAGTTGAAGAATAAGCTTTAAGACATATCTTAAAACTCTCTACCAAGTCAAGTGATCCTTGTGAGCATATTTTTTATTGTTTATTGCTTGAGTGAGAGTATCTTTTCTCATCTTTAAGTTGTAAATTTTTTAGAGAAATTTGTTTTTTGTTGGTTTAGGATATCGTAGAAGATCTAAAACCATTGTTATGAAAGGTCTAAGGTAGTACCTGTAAACTACTTAGGGAAATGATTTTAGTAACACCCAGTAGTCTATTTAGAACAGCTCAATATTGCTAGGAAACAACTATTGTAAAGGTGATTGATAGCACCTGGAAGTTATCTAGATAGTGAACGACTCTAGTAAGAAGACTAAAGGAGAAGAAGTAGGTAGGATTATGCCAAACCTTTATAAATTGATTGTCTTGATTTCTCATGATTTTTGCATATAGCTTTAATTATTTTTACTTGCCATTACCTTATTCAACCCCCCTTCTAGACCACCAAGGGACAACAGATAGCTTATAGGTGTTATAAACTACCTTTACAATAGTAGTTTTTGAGCACTACCAAGTCGTTACAAGTAGACTTATGCGTGCTACTAAAACTGCTTGCTAAAGTAGTTTATAAGTACTACCTTAAACCTTTCATAGAGTATGGTTTCAGATCTCCTAAACAAAGGTTTTCTTAAATGAAATTACAACTTAAAAAGTTAAGAAAAACTCTCTCACTCAAGCAACAAACAATTCAAAATACACTTACAAGGTATGCTTGATTTGGTTGAGAGTTTTGAGAGAAAGTCCGAAAGGTTGTTCTTCAAACTTTGTTTTTAAAAATATCCCTTATAAGTTTTTCCAAATATCTTCTCTTGTAAGTTAGATCACTTTTGTTTCACCCCTTTTATTCAAGGATAGCTTCCACTATAAAAGTACTCACTTTATTAACATTCTCTTTTTTTTTTTTTTTTTTGTCTATTATGAGAAGGTTCTTTTATAGGTAAGGACACCAAACAAGCTATTAGAAAGAAGGCTATCACTTCATGTCACTAGGTAGACATTTAACGCTTATTGTACATTCTCCACGCCTATTGTTCAGTCATCAATCAGGTGATTTTCAAATAAAATACAACTTCAACAATTATTGGTACTATCGAAACACCCATTAGAACTAACTGTTAGAGAGAGATTTTCCTAGACGTTCCTCTTCTGACTTTCTCAATTATTTATTCAATAACTCTTTAATAGTTGTTGTCAATTCTCAATGCTTATTGGAATTCAACTTCAATTCTTATTGAGATATGAACAATGCTTGTTGCAAATTTCTAGGAGGATATGAACTTGATGCTCTATTTTTTAAGACTTTCAACAGTACTTTAATGGCTACTAGTGAACTTTCAATGCTCATTGAAAATGATCTCAATTTTTGTTACATTTTTTAGAATGTCTTGTAGGAGGGTCCAGAGATCTTAGCTCTGCCTAGGAACTTCTCTAACACCCATTGGTAGAATCCAATGCCCACATCGAGATCTTGAGAATTTGCTCAAATCAAGTCGCTTGGTTTAACACCTGTTGCAAAAATGCAATGCCTATTGAGTTTTCAAGAGCCATGCCTATTACAAAATTGCAATTCCCTTTACAAAGATCAATTTGCATAGCTCAAGTGATTGAGTCAACCAATACCTTATCCATGAAAAAAATGTTGGTTGAGAGGTCTAAAAGACTATACTCATACTTGGTGTCATTTCAATGCCTGTTAACATCCTTCAACGCCCATTACTATAGTCATAATACTTGTTGAAATATGGCAACACCTGTTGGATTGGAATACTTAGAGATTTCACCATAACTCTTTCTTCAAACATCTTTGTTCAATAATTTGATGTACCTGTAAGATTTTACATAAAGAAATTGGACAAAGGTTAGTTTTTAGATGTGTTTATAATCATCGAAACAAGCTAGGTTCACCATTCTCCCTAAGCTACGTTCAACATTTCCCCCTTTTTTATGATGACGAATAATCTATCAAAGTTAATCAAACTCGCAAAAATGAAAAACGTACACATATAGTTAATCATATTCTAACTCATTCTTAAGTATATCTAAATATCAAATAATATGAATTATCACTAAGTGCACAAGTTATGACAAGATGTTCATGTTACTCCCCCTTAATTACTATTATAACAAGTTCTCATATCAAGTTATTTTCCATAATAAGTTCACATATATATTCCCCTTTGTATATTAAGGCATTATCATGCATATAGTTTATTACTTCTCCTTCTTTACCATACATATGTACCTTTTACATATCATATTTTTCATTTGCCTTTCTCTATCTTTTCTTCTTGTTTACACATACATTGAACTTTTCCTTTACCTTTGATGTATCATCCTTCTCCTTCTTTGGTATTACCTTCTCTTTTACCTTCTCCCCCTTTTATCATTATAAGAAAGAAATAGACAATACTAATAAAAACAAAGAAAATGGAATCAAATAATAGTATAAACAAAAAGAGTTAACATTTATTGCATTAAAATTATTATCCATTACATCAGTTATTTTTTAGAAAGAAAATAAAGACAAAAGAAATGAAATAAAGTAAGTATGAAATATGAGGGAATAGGGAAAATGGTTTGAGCTAAGGGTTCTAGGGATGGTTTTAAGGTTTATCCTTCGACTCATCTGTTGTATCTAGCTCAGTTGGAGTACTTGGAGTCCCCGATTGCAAGTTGAATCCATCCACTATCCAATCCAAAATCTGGTTGATGTCCTTCATGTCCCTTTAAAGTTTTTACACTTTCTAGTGTAGGAAGATAGTAGAAGATTCAATCCTTTGGACTACATTGGAAATGGTCTCCAGTTGCTCAAGAACTTTTCTCTCAAAGAAAGTAAAAGATGGACTAGATGTAACAAGAGTAGGAGCACTTATTCCAATCCTGTTTGCTATTGCAACCCCTATTCTTATAGCTTCCTTAATATCCTCATTTTCCTCTTCCTGTTGAGGAGTCTTTCCTTCCTCTGGTTATAATGACCATTTTTATTTACAAATCATAACATTCATGTCCGAAAATACTTACGCATAAAGGTTTATTCATCATACATACACAATCCAACAATGTATTTGATGTACATATATGTTAACTAATGATAAAGGCTAGTGACCATAAATAGGTTCTTATCTAGATATATGTACTGACATAAGGAGAGAGAGAGTTGGAATTCAGTCAACGACCTGTGGTCCATATGTCTCTATGCAATCCCTAAGCATCAAAATGTCCAATCCCTATGCTTTAGTATCTAAAAAATGTAATTGTGATTTGGTGAGTCGTTACTCAATGAATAAAAACAATAATCAAATTCTTATGGCATAATCAATAATCCAATATCATCAGGATACATTACAAGTACAACAATTGATATGCAAGAGCAAATGCAATAGATTGATTTTTATCGTGACCTTGTAAAGCAAACACTGCTCCCGAGAATTCATGTGATTCTAGTGACATTTGATTTTTACTGGCTAGCATATGATAAGTGAATCATTTGATCAAAAACATGTGCCAATAGGACATATTGGTCCCTTTTTCCTAGTGATTTGCAAGTGTTTGACATGTCAATCACAATATCCTTTTAGTTTGATATACAAGTGTTCATTCACAATGGTATACCAAATAATCATTAAGAGCATATATTTCTCACGTGACTTGCATTTATATGTAAAAGATAACCATTCAGTCATATATACATGTAATAGAACATAATCACATCATAAAATTATCACACATACACATTAGAACCTAATCATGGTTTTTAGTCATCTTTTAATGTGACCAACCTTTATGGTAGGTTTGGTTCTCTCTCTAGGACTTCCTTAAAGTATTGAGATCCTAACATTTGATACATACATGTTTATAAGTATGTCAAAATGATTATGAATGCTTGATATTCAACTATGGCATGATCCATACAAGTGGACCTAGTGTTTAAGCATATTTTCCTTATATGGCAGTCTGACCTTGCTACACTCTCACAGTAATAACTCTAGATATACTAATCCAAATGACTTGATTCATTTTTTAAAATAAACTAGACATATAATGATATAATATATTCAAAATTTCACGCCAACACATAGACAATGTGGTGAATTTTTGAATTTTGCCCTATTTCAATGTCATTTCAGTTTGAGCAGGTCTTACAGTTTTTGGTATATCACAAATTATAGAAATCCAACTACAAAAATGATCTACCAGAAGTTACATAACACATAAAGGAACATTTTTTTATGTTCTACTTATTGTCTAATTCAATCTATAAAGTCACCAAAACAAATGACCAATCTCAGGGTGAGCAGGTTTTCAACATATTGACAATTAGTCATGATGAAGGAGCAATATCTCAAACACCATGCTAAATTTGGCAAAAATATTTTACAAGAATGTAGATAACACATAAATATATAACTTTCAAGTTTGTCATAACATCAAATTCAGCATAATGTAGATAACACATAAATATACAACTTTCAAGTATGTCACATCATCAAATTTCATCCAGGTACAGGGTTAGTCAAAATCAATGAGTTATGTCCCTTTTTACACAACAACTTAATCAAAACTGCTTTACATATATTTATAGGGGATATAGCCCTACAAATTTCATGTTTTACACTTTGTCTAAATCATCACATAAAGTCATCAAAATATATGAAAACAGAAAGACTGAGGTGATTTTGATTGGTTGTGAACCAGCCCTAATGAAGGAGTCATATCTCCTCACAAACACAAAATTAAGCAAAAATGTTTCATATGCATTTAGATTGGGCATAAAGTTATAACTTTCATATTTTGAACTTTCCTAAATTCCTCTTCTAGGGTTATGAAATTGAGGGTACAAAATCCTGCTCTAACAATAAAACCAATACAATCAGCTCTTATTTCCCTTGAATTTCAACTTTCATACATGAGTTCTACCTCAAATACTCTATAATTCTTACTACCCATGCATAATTAACATGTCATACAGGATTAGTTTCATATGGGAAGAAGATAAATTAACTTAACTATTTTCCCAAAACTAGAAAAGCTTAGGATTCCTTCCTAGGCAGCTCAATTTTCTCCCTCTCCTTCTTCTCCTTCTTCTTCTTCTTCTTTTCTTTCTTTCCTCCTTAGCTCTCTCTTTCTTCTGTTGCCCCCAATGTTTAACCTCTCTATTCTAATCCTAAAGGCTGAAAAATTCCACTTCTAAACCTATTGTAATAAGACCAAATCACGGTTGCTCATTTCCATTGGTTGGAAGTTCACTTTTCCCCTTTAGTCCCTCTTCTTCACTCCTTCATCACCTTCATCCATCTCTTAATCCCCATATGCTTCTTAACTTTTAAATAAGCTCTAAAACACCATTATTTATGATGCTATACATTCACACAACATAAGATAATTTGCCATGCAACTATACAAACATTACATATATGTTCAAGTGTCCTAAGTGCAATGGTGCAAGTGTCATCATCGTGCTTATCCAATTTACATGTCTAAATGATCATTTATCCAATGCATATATTCATGTAGGATTTAAAATCATTTATGTAATGAATATTTTCACATGAGAATGCCAATGAATGTGTATAGGGATGTTACACTGGTACTCTTTTAATTAGAACATAGTCCAATCTTTATAAGATCCCCATGCTGAAAAACATCTTCTCACTAATAGATTCATTATGTGGTAGCTTCTACAACATAATATTTTTCTCTTCCAATTCATCCTCTGTTTAGGGAATGGCTTTCACATACTTAGCAATCTTGTGATGTAGTGACCTATCACAAACTCATTGGCTTTGTCCACCTATCCTTTTATCCTTTGCATAAAAAATAATGTAGTGTTGATCTTTTGTTTGTTCTTTATGCACTAAAGATAAAACAAGTCAGTGATTATACAATTGTCGTTTGACTAAGCTATCCCATTTATGTTCCATGTGATGAATCGATGGGCTATTCTTAAGGCTTGAATTTTAATTTTTGACACCTTACTATTGTTGTTGTTGTTGTTGTTGTTGCTATTGCAATTGCTCTTACCTTTTGTGATGGATTTCTAGAATTGGTTCACGTCAACCTTGAATGTAGGAGGAGGTTTTGTTATCCCTAAGGTAATAGCATATCACCAAATTGTTTGGGCTTAAGGTGTACTTCTTTCCAAAAAGTCTAAAATTAATTAAACCTTTTTGAGCATAGACATGGCAGTCACTACCCAAAACTTCCAATGTGGTGAGGAACTCCACTGTAAGCTCTAAATAAGAGGGTTCCTTGATATGACAAAATAACTCCCATCCAATTCCCACCATAAGCTATTCCATTTTTTTTTCCAGGCCATAGCTTTGAAGATCACTCCACTCAAGAAACTTTCCACCTCCTAGGTACCTTTTTAGCAACTTTAGAGCCAAATCATTCTCTTTTTCAGTCTTGAGATGGAATTGTTTAAGCAAGGGAGGAATATGACCTATCTCTGACACTTTCATTTCCTTTAGATTCTGAAATAGGTTTTGATTTCTTAGATGATTGTTGTACTGAGGATGGTTTTGTGGTTTATTTCTTCTGTTGGACAAGCATGGAGGCCAGATTCTCCTCAGTCTTGGAGCTGGAGTAAAAGGGTTAAGGGTTTTTATAGGCTGGTTACTTATACCTCTTGGTTGAGTCTAGTTTGGGTGCCATTGATTGAGTGTGTTTAAGATTTGATGCAAGGGAATATGCAGAAAAACTAATAGCATCAAAAGTTTAAGAGAAGAGAGAATAGAAGGCACAATAAAATAAAAAGTAAATTGACTTTAGGGTTAGAAGGGATTTATATTAAAGTTCAATAAGATTTCCTATTTTATACGTACAACAATTAGAAGTGTTCAATGGCTATTGTCATTTGAACAACAATTGTTGGACATGACTATTAGCTTGCTCAAGCAAGTGTTCGTCATCCAACGATGGTGGCTACTCGCAACGGCCATTGAGAGAAAAACAACAACCATTGGAAATGCACAATGTTCGTAGGGACTAACATAAGAAAAATAAGGAACTTACAAATAACACAATGGTCATTGGGAAACACGCAAAGACCATTGGCTATGTTTTTCAAAACAAAACTAAGTTTAAAATAAAATTTTCAAAGATGTAACCATTTTGAAAACTTAGCTGATGAATATTATTAATCAAACTCAATGATATAGTTATGAATTCAATTAATATATGGACATTTTGATCAAGATTATACATAATTAAAATCTTTAGATTATTGAAACTAAATACTTTAATGATAATCAATTCAAGTAACATAATCAAGTATCAACAAACAATAATTATACATGGAATGACAAAGGTAAATAAGAAGAACTTGTTAAAGTTAATCCAAAGTATTCCCATCAATTAAACCAAGTTCTCTTATGATAAATTGCATCCTTTCATCTAAAGAGGTTTAGTGAAAATATATGCCAATTGATGGTTAATATTAATAAATTCTAACACAATGTTATCATTACAAGTGTGATCTAAGAAAATAATGTATAATGTCTATATGCTTGCCCCTGTAATGTTGTATGGGATTCTTAGACAAATTGATGGCACTAATGTTATCACACTTAATGGCGACTTGATTTACAATTACTTTGTAATCAAGAATTTTTTGCTTCATCCATAGGATTTGAGCACAACAAAGACCAGCTGTTATATACTTAGCTTAAGTAGTTGATAATCCAACTGAGTTTTTCTTTTTGCTACTCTAACACACTAAGCATTAGCTAAGTAATTGACATCTGCCTAAAATACTCTTTCTATCTAAGGTACACCCAGTAAAATCAATATCAGAAAATGCATTCAATTCAAATGAAGAACTCTTATGATACTAAAGTCCTAAGTTGGGAGTACCTTATTGGTATTTAAGTATGTGCTTCACAGTATGCAAATTAGACTCCTTATGATTAGATTGATATCTACACATAAGCAAACACTAAACATAATAGTAGGCCTAGAAGTTGTGAGATAGAGTAAACTACCAATCATACCTCTATCCAGCTTTTGATCCATAGTCTTACCATGTTCATCCATGCTTAGCTTGATGTTGGTGCTCATTAAAGTTTTACACAATTTGTTGTTTTCCATGCCAAATCTTTTGATTAGTTCCTTTGTATATTTAGCTTGATTGATGAAGATTCCTTCTTTTTCTTGCTTGATTTGTAATCTAAGGAAGAATTTGAGTTCTTCAATCATGCTCATCTCAAATTCTTTTTTCATTACTTAGGAGAAATCTTCACATAAACAAGTATTAATAGCACCAAGTATGATATCATCTACATATATTTGCATTAATAATAGGTTTTCATTCTTCTCTTTAGAGAAGGGTATTGTGTCTACTAAACCTTTGGAGAAACACAACAAAGTTGCTTAACCTCTCGTGCCAACCTCTTGGAGCTTACTTCAAGCCATATAGGGTTTTGATGAGCTTGAACACATGGTTAGGAAAGCAATGGCTTTCAAAACTAGGGGGTTGTTCAATAAATACTTCCTTATCAATAGCGCCATTAAGAAAAGCACTTTTGACGTCCATTTAATATAACTTAAAATTCATATGAGATGCAAATGCAAACAAAATCCGAATAGCTTCAAGTTTGGCTATTGGTGCAAAGGTCTCATCAAAGTTAATTCCCTCTTATTAGTTATAGCCTTTGGCTACTAACTGAACCTTATTTCTAATGATAATTCCATGCTCATCAAGTTTATTTCTAAAGACCCATTTGGTTTTAATAATGGAATGATTATAAGATGTAGGAAGTAAAGTCCACACTTTATTCCTCTTAAATTAATTGAGTTCATCTTGCATAGCAAGTACTCAATGTTCGTCTTTAATGACCTTATCTATGGTCTTAAGCTCTATGAGGGCTACAAAAGCAAGATTGGTACATGCATTTATAAAAGATGGTTTAATTGTTACCTGACTTAATGGATCACCAATGATGAGATCTCTTAGATGATATTTCTTGAAAACCCAATCCCTTTCTAGCTGAGTTTGCTCTTCATTTAGAGTAGGAAGAAGTGGATTTGTATTTCCTTCACTCCCCATGGCTTGTGATTAGTCCATATTCTTTTCTTCTCTTCTAATATTCAGCCCATTTATAGGACCTACAAGATCATCAACATCTTTTTCTTCTCTTGAATCAAATTCATCAAATACAACATATATAGACTCCTCTACAACAAATGTTCTCTTGTTACAGACTTTGTACCCTTTGTTGGTAGTAGAGTATCCAAGGAAAAATTCCTTCATCGAATTTAGAGTCAAATTTGCTAAGGTTGTCATTAGTGTTTAGAATAAAACACTTACAACCAAAAGACTCTAAAATATCTAATCTTAGGCTTTCTATTGGTCCACAACTCATAGGGAGTTTTCTTTAATAAAGGTCTCACTAAAACTCTATTTAAAACGTAACATGTAGTGTTTACAGCTTTAGCCCAAAAATACTCAAAAAGATTATACTCATTTAACATGGTTCTAGCAATTTCTTGAAGAGTTATATTCTTCCTTCCTACTACACTATTTTGTTATGGTGTTCTAGGATTTAAGAAGTTGTATGAGATACCATACTTATCATAAAAGCTATGAAACTTAGCATTCTCAAACTCTCCTCTATGGTACTTCTAATGAAAGAGATTTTCAAATCCTTTTGGTTTTGAATACTCTTGGAAAAGGTCTTAAAAGCATCAAAACAATAATCCTTATGAGGGAGGAATAATAGCTAAATATATATAGAGTAATAATCTACTATGACAAATACATAATGCATGCCTCCTAAGTTAGATACTCTAGTGAGTCCAAATAGATTCAGTGAAGCAATTACAAAGGTCTAGAAGAATTTACCGTGTTCTTGGCTTTGAATAAAGATTTGACCTGTTTTCCTTTTTGACATGCTTTACAAACTCCACCCTTTACACACTTGATTTTAGGTAGACCTTCAACCAAGTTTCTTCTTTTTAGCTTATTAAGGAGTTACATGCTAGCATGTCCTAGCCTTCTATGCCAAGTTAAACCTTCATCCATTATAGTGACTAGACACTTTTCATTATGGTTAACGAGAGAATTTAAATCATAACATAAATATTATGAACTCTCCTACCAATAAACAGAATTTTTTTCTCACTCATCCTTGACACATAACACGCTTGTGGTTCAAACATAACTCCAAGGCCTTTGTCACATAACTGATTTACACTTAGCAGATTATGTTTGAGTCTATTAACAAGTAATACTTTATCAAGGATAGGTGAATCAACATCCTTGCCAACTTTACCTATACTAATAATTTTGGCCTTTCTATTATCTCAAAAAGATACATTTTCAAGTCCTTTTATCTTCTGCAATTGTGTGAAGAACTTCCTTTCTTCTGCATGTGCTTTGAACATCCACTATCAAGATATCAGTCTTGCCCTCTAACTTAGGATTTCAAGCACATCTATAAAATATAGAGAGTTATGTCTTAGGTACTTAAACCTTCTTAGGTCCTAGGAGTTAGCTTTTGTCATTTGTCCATCATGCCTTCTAAAATGCAGTGATAGGCAATATAGCCATATTTACCACAATAAAAATAATTACCATTAAAGTGAACTAGTGTTCGATTTCTAGGTGGAACATGCACATAGTGTATGTGATACTTGTAACTCTTTGGAGCCATATTTCTAATAGTGTTTCACATATGAAGAATTCTCCTGTGAGGTGTGTATCTATATCCATGGTTATGCCAATTTATGTGTCTTTGGACACTTTGCCTCTTAGGCTTATATAAATGATACATATAGGCATAATTTGCTATAGGAGGAGCATCTCTCAGTTGTGTGTGAATATGTTGTGACTTAGCCTTTGTGCCACTTATCTTGGCATTTCCAATATTTGAAACTTTTAGCATTCTAATGGGGTTAGGTATAGTAAATGGGTAGGTATACTAACTTTCTTAGCCTTAACGAAGACTATTTTGAAAGTAGGAGTAATAAAAATAGAGACATTATATCTTAATTCATGCTTAATGGATGGACTCCTTTGAATCTTAAGTATTGAGTTTAACTTTTTTGTTCCTTCAATGAATTTATTGAGGTTTTCCTTAAGCTTAGTGTTATCAGTTGTGAGAGACTCAACCTCCTTAGCTAGAGTCTTTTAATTCTTAGCACAATCTTTTAAAGATTTGTTCTCTTTCTTACAAGAGGAGGTGTTAGACTTAAGAGTCTCAACTTTCAAAGTATGCTCTGTAATAATATAATATACTTCATCTTTAGAATAGGAATCAAAGGCATTTACCTCTTGGTCACCATCACTGTCACTATCATTACTAGAGGAGTGCTCACTTAAGGACTCATCTAATATCACCTCAATTGCCATTAGACAAAGGTTGGCCAACTTCTTTCTAATTTCCTCCTCCTCAAGTTCAAAGTCACTAGTATCATACCTAGTAGATTTAGACACTTATTATTCTTTCATGGAGGTGTGTTTCCTAACAGGAAATTTGCTCTTTTTCAACTTGGGACAATCTAACTTTATGTGTCCTCTCTAATTGCATCCAATAGCAAATGAGTTTACTCTTGCTATTTTTTTTTCTTGTATCTCCTTGCCCTTTTGTTCTTTTGAGTTGAGAGAAATCTCTTTACTTTTTTTTTGTGATGAGGGTAAGGTGCTTATATTCACTACTATCTTTATCATCACTAGAAGAAGAAAATGCTAGCAAACAAGAAATGGATAAGGATTCAGAGCTTACCTTTTTAGCTTTTAGTGTCAAATCTTTCTTTCTCATTTTAGTACTTTCAGCTAGTGTCTCAAGAGTGATTTCATAGGCCAATAGTTTTCCTATGAGCGCATCTAGGGACAAGGCTTCCAACTTGTTTGCTTCATTTATTGTTGTCTTCTTAGCTTTCCACCTATCTTTAGGAAATGTTCTCAAAATCTTCACTACCATGTCCTTATTGAAATAAGACTTTCTAAGAGTTTTGAAAGTGCCCATTATGTCAATAAACCTATTGTGCATCTCAATGATGGTTTCACCAGGTTGATATACAAATGTTTCATACATGTATGTGTGCATTTGTATCTTTTTCTTCTTGACTTTGTTGGTTCCTTCATGCTGAGTTTGCAATTTGTCCTATATTTCTTTTGCTGATGTGCACATTTACAACTTAACATACTGAGATTTGTGGATTGCATAGAAGAGAATATGCATTGATCGTCTATTCTTCAAATTTGCCTTCTTCTCTTCAATTGACCATTCACTCTAGGGCTTTGGTACTAGAACATCTCCCACTAGTTTTATTGGAACTTCTCTTCCTTCTTCAATAATGCCCCATAAATCTATGGTTTCACTATCAAGAAAGATCTCCATATGATTTTTACAGTACCCATAGTCATCTCCTTTGAACAAAGGTGGCTTATGGACTGATTGTGATTCTTGATGACTTGCCATGATCTTTACTCTGAGCACTTAAGCTTTGATGAAGATACTAGCTCTTATACTAATTATTGTCCCTTGTTACCCTAGAAGGGGGGTTGAATAAGGCAATGGCTAGTAATAAAAAATAAGAACAAATGCGAAAATAATAAACAATTAAAACAACCAATTTATAAAGGTTCGGCACAACCTGCCTACATCTTCTCCTCTAATATTCCCTCTATAACCTTTCACTATGTAGAGAGCTTATAGATGTTATCACTACCTTTACAATAGTATTTTTTGGGCACTACTAAGCCATTACAAGTAGACTTATAGGTACTACTAAGACCATTTCCCAAAGTAGTTTAAAGCACTACCCTAAACTTTACACAAAGTATGGCTTTAGATCTCCTAAGGTCTCCTAACCAAAGGTTTTCTCAAACGAAATTATAACTTAGAAAGTTGAGAAAAACTCTCTCACTCAAGTAATAAATAATTCAGAATACACTTATAACGTATTCTTGATTTGGTTGAGAGTTTTTAGAGAGTCTGAAAGCTTGTTCCTTAAACTCTATTTTTGAAGATAGCTCTTATAAGCTTTGACAAAAATCTTCTCTTGTAAGTTGGATTCCTCTTATTTCACCCATTTTATTCAAGGATAGCTTTCACTATAAAAGTACTCATTTTTTGAACATTTTCTCTTTTTTTTTTTTCTATTGTGAAAGGGTTCTTTTATAGGCAAGGACATGAAACTAGCTATTAGAAAGAAGGTTGTCACTTCATGTCACTAGAGTAGACACTCAACACCTATTAGAAATTCTCCACACTTGTGATTCAGTCATCAATCGAGTGATTTTCAAACAAAATACAACTTCAATGGTTATTGGTACTATCAAAATGTCTATTAAAACTTACTATTAGAGAGAGATTTGCCTGGATGCTCCTCTTCTGACTTTCCTACTTGTTAATTCAACAACTCTTCAATGGCTATTGGCAATTTTCAATGCCTATTAGAATTTAACTTCAGCTCATGTGGAGATATGAATAATGTTCGTTCTAAATTTTTAAGAGGATGTGAACTTAATACTATGTTTTTCAAGATTTTCAACAGTACTTCAACGGCAGTTGGTGAACTTCTAATGCTCATTAAAAATGATCTCAATGCTTGTTACATTTTTTAAAGTGTCTCATAGGAGGGTTAAGAGATCCTAGCTCTGCTTGGGAACTTCTCCAATGCTCGTTGGTAGAATCTAACATTCGTGTCGAGATCTTGAAAATTTTGCTCAAATTAAGTAACTTGGTCCAATGCTTGTTACGAAAATGCAATGCCTATTGAGATGTTAAAAATCACGCCAGTTGCGAAATTACAATGCCCATAGTGAAGATCAACTTGCACAGCTTAAGTGATTGAGTCATCCAATGCCTATTATTCTTGAGAAAAACACTAGTTGATAGGCCCAGAAGACTTTACTCATACTTAGGTGTAATTTTAATGCTTGTTAAGATCCTTCAACACCTGTTACTAGAGTTACAACACCTGTTGAAATATGGTAACACCTATTGGATTTAAATATTTAGAGTTTTCACCACAACTCTTTCTCTAAACATCTTTGTTCAATAAATTGATGTACCTGCAAGATTTTACACAAATAACTTGGACAAAGGTTAGCTTTTAGATGTGTTTGTAATCATCAAAACAAGCTAGGTTCACCATTCTCCCCAAGCTAGGTTCAACACTAAAGTCCATGGAATATATACATTATCAACCAACTAACCGGTTCTCATTTTGGTTAGTTCAATCAATTCAATTAGATTGGTAAATTTTTATTTTTTAAAGTATATATGAATAATATTTAAAAATATTTAGAAAATTGGAAAAGTATAATATAATAAAGGTATACAAATGCTTTTAATATGTAAACTTTAAGTAAGATATTGAAAATTTAAAATTTTTAATTTTTTCATAAAACAATGCAATTTTAAGTTCACTTGATTTAATCTGATTTCTAGTTTTGATCAATGTATTTGATTTAGACTTTTTTTTTTTTATTTTGATCCATTTTTATTGATTGATTTTTTATTAAATGATTAGTTCTGAAAACATTATTATCAACTAGGTTAAACGTATAGTATGACTACAAGATTTGATGGGTTTCAAAAGCTTCACAAACATCTTAAAGATCCATGACTTGGAATTAGCTTGAGTTAGGGTCCTAAAATCACAATTAATACATTTTTTTCACATATTATCAATAAAATCAGAATTAGAATCAAATATTCAACATTGTAAATAAAAGAAAATTAGAAAATATGTAAGAAGTTAACCTTACTTTTGTTCCTTTATTTTCTTTTGTAGGATAATGTAGAATTAATGGAAGAGAGAACTTTAGAGAGATAATGGGACAGATGTTCCATGATCTTAGATTGGTCAACTTGAAGAAACTGATGTGTTATACTAAGATTAAAATGTTTGGTGTTCGGTAAATTTATAGCTCAACTCTAAGGTGACTTTGCTCCATTTTAGGATAAGAAAATTTCTTGTGTTCGATTATCATTTACATTGTGTTTGGTATAAATAAATTTTATAATTTTTATAAAATTCACTTGCAAATCCACATTTTATGTGTTTAGTACAAATGAAAAAGATATATAATATGGCATGCCTTAGTGTGTGATGTTTGCTAATGACATAGTGCTAATAGATGAGACTCATGTACGAGTAAATAGAAAGTTAAGGCTCTAAAGAAGTACAATAGAAGCAAAGGGTTTAAAATTAGTTAGACTAAGACAGAGTACATGTATTATAGGTTTAGCGAGGACAATAGTAAGCACGATATGAGAGTGCAATTAGAGGGAACAGTTATACCTCAAAACACACACTTTAAATACTTAGGCTTTATATGAGGAGAATATTGCTCATCGGATTAAAGTGCGATGGATGAAATGGCGAATGCATAAACTATGTAGTGTAATTGCAAGATTTTCACATAAGGTAAAGGAAAATTTTATCGCACTGCAATAAGACCCACTGTGATGTATGGGAGTGAATGTTAAGAGATAAAAGCACAAGTTTTCAAGATCAGTGTAGCGGAGATGAGATTGCTCAGAAGCATGTGTGGTCATACTAGAATAAATATAGTTCATAATGAGTGTATTAGAGATAAAGTTGGAGTTGCTCTAATACCAAATAAGTTGAGGGAAGAAAGATTGAGGTGGTTTGAACACGTGAATTGTAGGCCTTTATATGGACCAGTTAGAAGAGTATAATACATTAGAGTAAACACATGTAAGAACGAGAGGAGTAGACTTAAGCTCATATAAAGGAAAGTATTCCAAAAGGACTTAGAGGCTTGTCTTTTCGAAAATGTGACTCAAGATCGCTCCAAATGAAGAAAGCGGATCCATATAACCGATCCAAATTAACTTGGAATTAAAATTTAGTTGAGTTGAGTTGAGCATAGATGAAAATTCATTTTGAATTTTATTTCATTAAATATTTGAAATTGATTATAATTAAACCAAATTTTATCAAATTTGATAGAAATTACGAATAAATTCTACAGTTGTAAAGTTTTTTCATTATGATAAAAAAAAATACCCTTAAATAAAGTCCTTTTAAAAAAAAAAAACTTTTTCTCTTCTCTCTCTTGTGTTTTTTATATTTATAAAAATTTTTTAAAATAATATAAAAATATTTTATAAAATAAAATATTTTTTTTGGATTATACACTTGAATCAAACACAAAATTCATTTTCATTTGAAATGAATTCTATTTTTATTTTGTAGCATACGAAACATAGACATTCATGTATAAATGAATTCTATAAAAAATTTATTTATGAATAAAATGAACTTTAAATTAAAATTAAATCAAACACAATATTATAGCAATAAGTTAAAGAAGAAAAAGAACAATTTTCCACATGATATGAAGAAAAGAATACTTTTTCTTTTCCAATATGAAAAGAATTTTCAACAAGAGAGAAAGGAAAAAATTTTTGAATTTAAAAATGAGAGGGAGTAGTCAATATTGAGTAAACAACACGAATTGAGCTATTATTGCCTTACCAAGTAAAATATTATACAATTGTATTATCTGAATTACACATTTAACTTTGTTTTTATAATTAAGAAATAAAAAAATTTCTCAAAAAATATAATTAAGAAATAAAAATGCTAGTAATAATTATTTATCAATATTATTTTTAGTATTTATAGTTATTTGATTGTTTCACATTTTTTAAAAAATTTTAATATTTTAAAGTTTATTTATCATAACCATAAAAATAGTGTTCTAATACAAATTTATTTTTTTACAATAAATTACTTAATATAATAGATAAAATTTTAAAAATATTTGATAATATATATATATATATATATATATATATATATATATATATATATATATATATATATATATATATATATTGTTGCTTTTAATAATATTTAATATATGTTGTATCAAATTAAGCCATTTAGTTTTTAACCAAAGAGTTTTTTCCTTTTTTGGAGAAAAAGTTTGGGTGGAGGATGCAAGAGACAATTCTGACTTCTTCATGCATTTAGAAGATATATAAATCATTTGATTGGAGCTCAGATTTAGCATTTATTTAAGTTGATGTGAAGGGTGTTAAGTACCATCCTAGAATAATTTATTTGGGGATTTTTCCTTAAACCATCTTGCTTGGCTTTGTTTATATTCGGGGTGTTACATGCAAGATCCGATGTTTCAAACCAACGAGTTTAACATTGGATTAGTCAATAAATTGACCAGCTAACTAATTTAATAATTGATCAGTTAGTTAATTTTTAATTTAGTTAATTTAATTAATTTAATAATAAATAAAATTTTAAAATATTATTTAAAAAATTAACAAATATTAAAAGTATAAATATACTTATAATAATTAAAAATAAAAAATAATATTAAAAATTGATCCTACTCAAACCAAACCAAACCAATCACTTAAGTTATTCTCAATTTTATTAATTTGACTAATTTATTCTATTCAATTTTTAAAACATTGCTTGAAATCATAACCGATTGTGGCACAGTTCTCTTCCCTTTGTCATTGTGGTGCGGTTTGCTTCTTATTTCTGTCAAATATTAGTTTTAAGATTTAATTAGTTAGAAAGTTAAATTTAGATCCATTAGTTGAATTTGCTAAATTATTAAAAAAAATTTGCTATTAAGATTGTTTATAATAGTTTATATTAATTTATAGCTTGTTAATTTGTTAAAAAAAATTAATATTAAGATTAAATTAGGTTAATTAAGATATGTTTTACTTTATTATGTTAATTATATAAAAATTATTAATTGAAATTAGTTTAGATTATTTTAGATTAGTTAGGTTAAGTTGTTAGTTTGTAAATAAATTTAGTACTTTGGAAAGTCTAATTCATTTAATTAGTCAAAAAGTTAAATTTAATTTTACTGGTTTATTGAATTTTTAAATTATTATAAAATTTTATTGTAAGATTGTTTAGGACAGTTTAGATTAATTTAGATTGCTATAATCCATTTATTATATATAAAGAAAATTTTATTTATATTTGTTGAGCTAAAATTATATGTGTCGAGTTTGAATGAGAAGTGATGGATGAATATGATATATGTATTATAAGTGAAATGACCATTTTTTGGATTGTTGATGAGTGTTGATGTTTAGTGAATAATTTGTATTTTATATTTTTTTATATAGGGGATTTTAATAAAGGAGATCCTCCTAAAACTTTTAGCAAAATATTAAATTATTAACATATTTTACAAAAAAAAAAAAAAGTAATTAACTTATTAGTAAATATTTAATACCTTATTTCTTATTCGGTAAGCTTCTAACTATAGAATAAGAGTTTATTGAATTTTTCAAATTGGATATATGAAACATATACATATTTATATTGTCATCACAATGACCTGTTCCATTATATATTTGTAGAAATTTAGACAATATTTTTCATTGGATACATATATCATACGATTATTGTTAATATTTTTCTTAAAAAATTACTTTTAATTGATTTATTTTTTATTAATTATTTACTATATATAAGTTAAAATAAAACATTAATAATAACTTCAAAGTTAGTTGAAGTATTTAAAAGGAGTTTGTTTTTCTCTTTCATTACTTGAAATCAATTTTTGGAACTAATATTTGAAAGGAAAAATTATTTGAAATCAATTTTTGAAATTAATATTTAAAACAAAAATAGTTTCCCTAAACATAGTAGTTAGATGTGAAAAAAAAAAAAGTTACATTTTTTTCTAAAAATAAAAGAATTTATGAGTTGTGAAAAAACAATGTTGGTTTTCAAGAAAATTATTCCAAGTAAACTAGAAATTGGAGTTTGAAGTTTGGGTGATGATATTGCCACTCCAAAAGCATTCTAACATTTTTCTTTTTTGTTAAAAAAAAAAATAGAAAGAAATTTTGAGAATAAAAGAAGGACAAAATAGTAAAACAAGAGTGTTAGAATACTTTTAAAGAGTGCCATATTGCCACCCTTGATATTTTGGTGATACAATTAAAAAAAAAACTATAAATCAAATTTCTAAATTTTCTGATGTTGAACAAATATCAAAAAGCAAGTAAATATAAACTTTTCTCTGGCTATTTAGCAATTAGGTAATTCTTTTATTAAATAATATTTCAAATTCAGAACCCTCCTCTCTAGAAGTTCAATTTTTTTTTAAAAAAAAAAAAATCTTAATTGAAAGAAAGTACAGAGTGAGTATATGCGTTTTAAAAAGTTAAGAGACATTTCTTATGATATTTTTATATAACTGGGATAATATATTAATATAAAGTATAAGTTTTCAAAAATTATCTTTTATATATATATATATATATATATATATATATTGTTTAAAAAAACTTTTAAACATAATATTTTTCAAAAAAATTACTAATTATCTTAAGGATAATTCTCTTTGAAAATTATTTATCATATTGAATGTAGTAAAGAAAGTTGTGCATCATGCTAATTAGAAAAAACGAAAAAAACATTATTTATAATTATAAATAATAATAATAAATATTTTCTTATCAAATACCAGTTATTTTTTAATATTAAATAATATTATTTATTTTTTTAATCAAATATCAGTTATATAATTATTGGGTGTGTAGATACAGTATAGTCTGAATGAAACTTTAATCTCATTAATGCTAAAATCAATATCATAAACACTAGACATCAATTTACAGATTACGTGTACTACCATCATAAATTTTTTATTATAATTTTAATATAAAATTCCTAAATATTAAAAATTTATATATTAATAAACTATAAGATAATTTTTTTATTTGAAAAATTATATTAAAATGAATGCATATATAATTATTTATATTTTCATATTTAGTCTTAAATGACTATTTGTCATTTTCTCAAGCAAATTATATTGATAATAAAATATCTTTGATAAATGATAATATAATATATTTTTATTTTGTTATATTGTAAATAATCTGTTGGCCCTTGGCACCAAGAAGGGGGGTTGAATTGGTGTATAAAAATTAAAAATAAAGAAGAGGGGAAGAATAATGAGAATAAAGAACACAAGCGATTTATAGTGGTTCGGGTATTAACCAACCCTACGTCCACTCCCCA
>CATIWR010098547.1:0-19594 GCA_949677035.1 Omphalea diandra | reverse complement strand
TATATATATATATATATATATATATATATATATATATATAACAAAAACAAAAACAAGCCAACATGTTGATATGATAAAATTTCTTTGAGTTTGACTTTGTTTAAGCCACTTAGTAAAGAGTTGATTCATTCATTCATTAATTCTATCACATCCAAAAATTGATAACTTATATTTTCCTAAAGTTATTAAAATATACTTATTTGAGATTTTATTTATATTTTAGATTTAATTTGAGTATTTAAATAATATAAGAGTAAATTTTTATGAAGAAAAATAATTTGGATTCACATATACATGTAATGAATAATGTGGTGAATTTAATTTTTTTAAAAAGGGATAAAATATTTTCTAAGAGGATTTTAAATTTATTTAAATATATGTGATTATTATTTTTAATGATTTTATTGAATTTAATGGATACATTTATGTTTTAAAGATAAACAATTTTATATTAGTAGGATTGTTACTTTAATTCAGATTATACTATATATTATAAATTAAGTTTTACAAGTTATGTTTGATTAATAATATATATTTGAAAATTTAAGCTTAATGAGTCACGGTGGTATTTTATATTTTTAAAATGAGTTTTATGTAAAGAAAATATATTTAAGGATTTACAAAATTCAAAATATTAATTTATTTAAGTTTATCTAAATTATTGAATAAATTAATTTAATTAAGAATATTATGTTAATTGATTTAATTTAATATATTTAGTTATGAAATAATTAAATTATTTATGTGAGAATATTTTATTAATTTATAAGGACCATTTTGTGTTTATGGAAATAATTAATTATTATTGATTTATTATTTGATTTGAATAACTTTATGTTAAGCTATTTAAATGAATATAGTATATTTATGTTTAAGAGAAATAATTTAATTCATGGTAGTTTATGTATTTTTAGAGATTAAATTTAATTATGGATGCAAAAAGAAATTATTATGAAGTTTAAATATTTTGTATATAGAGATTTTAATTATAAGAATTTTAATTATTATAAGATAGAGATTTAATTTATAAGAATTATAATTATAAGTATAATATATATTAATGTTAATATTATTATTGTTATTATATTAAAAAAAAAAAAGGTAAAAGTAAGAAGTTGGTTGACAAGCCAAAGGGCCGAAAATTAAGAAAAAGGAGGGGACCAAGTCCCTTCCCAGGCACCGCACAGAGAAAGAGAGCCACGGCGGGAGAGCGCCACTTGGCAGCCCCGACAGTCCGGCCGTTGTTCAACCAAATGACACCGTTTCGATTTATAAAGGGTAGAAATTTTAATTGGCCATAACTTTTCAACCAAGACTTTCGTTTTGGGTTATTCAAATATTTTTAGAAGAAGCTCTCCTCACAAGTTTTCTATTGATATATGATTTGTATAAAAATGAGATCAAATGACAACGATATCTTTGATCAAAATTTTGGCCAAATCTCCATTTTGAGCGATTTCAAATAAATACTAGCTCATATGACGATATTATATATTCCTACGAGCTTCTGAGAATACGATATATAAGGTAACTTTGGTCATTTTCTCTATGGTCACGGGCAACCATAAGTGGTGACTACTCCAGTGAGACTTAGGAGGCAAATTGAAACAAAATGTGTTCCTCTTCATCCTAATTGTGTCAATATAATTTTCACAAATTATAGATATTTTGGTGAGATTTTATGATTTTTTTTATTGATTTTCAATAATTGTAATTTGTTAAAATTATGAAATTAATATTTATTAGAGGTTTAATGGCTTGAAAAATAGACTACATAGATACGTGATGATGATAACTAATTAGTGAATATAGAAATTGAGATTTAATAGTGATTTTAGATTAAATTATGAGAATTAAGATAGCTTATTTTAATTAGAGAAATTAATTGAAATTAATACAAAATTTTTAAGGATTATGGAATTTTTAAGGGTATTTTATAGAGTTAATAGTATAACTATGAGGATAATTGAATTAATTTAAAATTTAATTATAGGTTGAAAAAGTTTATTAAATTGGAGGATTTAATTAGATTTAAAGAGATTAATATTATGTTGTTATTTAAGGATATTGTGATCAAAATAAAATTTTAGAATTAAGTGATGGATATTAGAGAAATAGTTGAAATTTAATGGAATTCATGGACTTGATTATTAAGGTTAGATGAATTAATGAAAATAAGCTGATTAATTAGTTAATGAATTGATTAGAGTGTTGGTGTGTCTATACACACACACACACATGATTGGTTATCTTTAATTATTTAGTTAATATCTTAAGTCTAATAAAGATTTTAGTAATTAGCATTAAGCAATATAATTTATATAGATTTAATTTATTGTTGAGAATTTGGATATATTATTTATGATCATTCAATTAATGTAATTAATTAGTTTAATTGAAATATATTATTAATTATACGATTATTGAAGATTATTGTTGATTAATCGGAGAATAAATTAATGTGTTGGTATAATTATTAATTAAGTTAATTATTATTTTTTAGTGTTTATAATTGTTGAAAATTATGTGAAAGATTATGTTGATAAATTGAAAATTATTAATTATTAAACTATATAATGTGTTTGATCGAGTGTATGAGAAGTTTAGAGACCCGACTTAAATTGAGTGATGTTGATATATATTATAAAAGTGTTTTTATAGGAAATCAACTTGTTGTGTGGCGAGGTTATATCCAATTTTTAGGAAAAATATTGCTGAATTTTCATTAGAATTTTTAATGAAAATTAAATTAGGAATTTATAAAAAATAATATTTTAGGAGTTAAATTATGAATAATATTCTATATTGATTCTAATAAATTTTTTCTTTTTTTTTTTAGACTTTTCTGCCATTCAATTTATACCACCAGAAGTGTAGGAGTATTTTATGGTCTTCAACCTTCTGTGAGTTAATATTATATATTTTATGGCATTTTAGTTTAACCTTACTTCTCTTGCATATTAATATTATTATTGATTTTGCATTATATGCTTATATGTGTGTATAATAATTTGAGATATTGATGTGATTGTGGTGGATTGAGAGCATTAGTAGAATATACTACTTGATAGATTATATCAAAACCGAGTGCACATCAATTTGATTAAATATAAATGATTATAATTGATGATAGTGTCATGGTTGAACTTGCTTTATGGATTTAGAATTTTAATATATTATGATGGGATATTGCCCTAGTTGAACTTGCTCTTAGGTTCATGACATTAAAATATTATGATATGATGAAATTATGAACACCATAGTCAAACTTTACTCTTTGGATGATGGTACATTGAAATAAGTGAACTAGTTAGCGACCCTAGTCAAGCTTGTTCTGTGGGTGCTAATGAATTTAGATTAAGAGAGACTAATGACTCTTAGTATTGGAGTATAGGTTTTTGCTCTCGTTTTCCTTCCATATGCTTGACTTTATTGATGAATTATATATATATATATATATATATATATATCCAATGCTTGCATATTTTGCTATGTATGATTCTTGTTAATGCATAATGTTTGTTTACCTAATAGGTTATAGAAATATATAATGTTACTTCACTCTCGAGTTTGACAATCTCGATTAGGTAGTAGCTGATATGATAGATTATTTTTTACAATCCTGTAGTACTTCATCCGCTTAGACATATTAGGTAATACTTATTTCTAATTTATTTAAATTCTGGCACTTTATAATTTAGAATAGTAAGATTTGTATATTAATAGATGTTGTGAACTTTGCTACATATAACCATGGTGAATATTATTTATTTTTATTGTAAAACCTCAATAATCATTAATTGAAGATTAGTTGAGATTAAAATGGAATAGACTTATTGTAGGTTTTGGTGGCTTTAAGTCTGCCCATTTTCTAGCGCTGATCATGGTACAAATAGGGTCGTAACAAATCCATTCATTTATTGATTTGTAATGTTGCATTAATTAATCTTTAATTCATTGGTTCAGTAACACACGTTTTGTTTAAGTAAGTTTTTAGTGCATTAATTCTTGTAAATGTTATTGCATTTTTAAAAACATATTATTTTTTGGTCTGTAAATTGATACTCAGATTTTATGATAAATGTAAGTTAATTGTTTTTTAATTTGATACTCATTAGTTGCGAAATAATTTTTAACAAAGTGAAATAATTTTATTTTATTTTAAACAATCAAGTATAATTTAATTGATTTATTTATTTTCTTTGAATTTATCAGAAACAAATGATTTATTTAAATTTTAGCAATTATAATTATAAATGAATTTTGAATAGATTTAATAAGAGTGTAATATTTGAAATAACAACTTATTAGATATTTGTATCAATTGAACTAAATATTTTCATCAATTGATATGATAAGTGCTTATCATTTACCAAGTTTGTCATAAAAAATATTTATAATGATTATTTATTATTTGTTAAATTAATATTAATAAATAAGTGACTAACAACTATATACTATTAATTCATTGAAAAACTATAAAATAACTAATTAAAAAGAAAATATATAAAATGAAAGAAAAGTATTTTAGAAGAAATAAAAATTAATTATTTATCTAAATTAAATAATATAAATATAAATAATTTAAATAATATTAATTTAAAAATTATTTATTAAATATTTTTATATCTAAAATAAAAATAAGATAACACTTTTTTTAATTATTTCATAAAAAATTTTTACTATACAATTCGTGTAACACTCAACTTTGCAACTAATTACATAATAAATGACAATCATGGTAACTAGCTTGATAGACTTTATAAATCTTATTCCATGGCATTATTTTTTATTCTTTTTCATTTCATGTTTGGCGTTTTTTTTTTTCTTAATTTCTATTTTCTAAACTAAAGACATTATTGATAAACAATTGAATCAAATTGCCATAAGTATTAATTAGTTGTAAGTTCACAGTGTTTTTTTTTTAAATCTTCATTTCCTTACTTTATTTTAATGGTTTTTCATTTTTATATTTTAGAAATTTACATTAATTTTTCTACTAAATAAAATTATATTATCATTTTTTAGAAATAAACTATTAAGAAATTTTGTATTATTGCTTTTAAGAGTAGATTATTAAGGAATTATTTTATTCATTATTTGGCATTACAAATAACTTGTTTTGCCCTCATGGGAACTCATTTTCCGGCTTTTTTGCTTCCATTGAAATTTTATCTTTCTTTTTACCCATTTTTTCTTTTTAATAATAATCAAAATTTTTTATCAGGAAAAGAAATGAAACATAAAGTAGCGATTTTTTTTTTTTATGGAAACTGCTTTTCCTTTTCCAATTCCTTTATTTTGATTTTGATTTTTTAATTTTTCCTTTATGTTATTTTAATTAGCATGTTTGATTAAATAGTATGATATTTAAAAATTATAGAACACTTATGATAATCTTGTCATACAATTAAACATTTTGCAAATAAATATAATTAAAGTTAATTATTTATTATTATATAATCTATTACTGTTTTATAAGTCATTGTCTAATTAGACTTTTTAGAGCAAATAAAATAAATATAAAGAATTATGCTAGAAATTAGTATAACAAATTTAATAATAATAAATTTTTTGTATAGAAAAATAAGACACCAAATATAATCGTATATTAGATATATTTTCTAACTCTAATAATAAACAAAAACTACTTGAATTAATTATTTATCTAATTATATGAATTGAATTACTTCAATCATTTTTACGATCAATTTAACTAAACTAAGCAAGAGAAATCTTATCTCTAATAAAATTTAAAGACATTAAATCACACATTTTCAAACTTGAAAAAAAAAAAGAAAAGAAAGAAAGAGCAAGATGTGAATTTATTGATTAGCATGAATTTCAAGAAATTGACAAATAAGAGAATAAACTAAAATTTCAATAAGAAAAGTTATCCCATAACAGTAGCTCCATATTACAGAGTTATTTCAAAAATATTTTAGCACAATGGGTTATAACATAAATTTAATGCATATATATACCACATGAGAGTCAAAATATATGATATATATAAAAGAAAAGAAATTACCTCTACTTTTTAAGAATAATTATCCTGGAAGAAATATATAGACGAAGAATTTGAACAAGCAATACTGAATTGATAAATATTTGCAATATTTGGCCTTCATATTTGCTTTTCATTCATATTTTCTTCATTAATATCTCTTCAATATATTTTTTAGTTTAGCTTATTTAATATTTAGATAATGATTGCTCTTTTAAAATTGGATAAAAAATTGAACCAGTCAATTAATCACCTCTAAATTTGATCAATTCGATCAATATGACCGGTTCGATTCAATTAATTAGAATTTTTTAATTTTTTAAAATATATAAGTAATGCTTAAAAATATTTAAAAATATAAAAAGTATAATATAATAAAGTAATAAAAAATATTTTTAATATTAACATTTGAGTAAAATAATGCAATTTTAAAAAAAATAGTGCAATTTTAAAAGATTTTAAATTTGTAATTTTTTTTTCACAGAACAATGTAATTTCAAGAAAACAATATATATACTATGCGTACAAGATAAAATTTAGATCAAAGCCGGTTGATTTTTAAGGTAATATTATAAACCAAACTTCCTAAAAAGTATAAATTAGCTCTTAATTCCTAAAATAAAAGCGTCCTTAGTAAAAATAATATTTCTTAGACAGAAAAATCTAAAAAACATCAGAAAAAATTTTATTTTTTAATGTTATACCTATTAAAAATATTTTTAAAATAAAATTTAAAAGCCATAGATTCTGATTTTAATTTTTTAGTTTTTGAAAAACAAATAAAAAGTGATATTTGCAATGTTGAGTAGACCAATGAATTTTTTTTTTAAGAAAAAAAGAAAATACAATTTAGGACAGGCTCCTGTATACGAGTATATCAGGCAAAAAGACGAACCAACTGAAGAAAAACTCAGAATGAAGCACATGAAGCTGCACATGAGTAGGATCTTGTATATGAGTATACTGAGAAGTGCAAATTATTAAGTTTTTTGCCAAATATCCCACATCGAAGTAAATACATAGATGATAACAGGTAAGGTTCTATAAAATCAAGTTTGGGAATATTGAATAGGCATACCTTTCTCGGCCTTTTGGCTAAGATCAAGTGTAGTATCTGTTCTTATCAGTTTAATATCTGATACGTGGGCCAATGGTCCACATGATATTAAATTAATTTTTTTGAGGGGAAGAGTCCATTGCGGTAGCTTGCTATTGGGACTCTTGAGCGTCGCCCGTGCGTTGCACTACGGCTCAGGCCTGGCGCACCCCACCAAATTCAGTCGAACATTAATGCCCATGTAGGCGCGCCTAGTCCATAGGTGAAAATAATTTTGGTTCTTGTGCGGTTAATGACAATGGATTAATTATTATACATCGACTCCTTGGTGGGCTTTAATTTCAATAAATCATTATCTATGGTGGGCTCTAATTATAATGAATTGGGCTCTGATTATAATGAATTATATTATCTATTAATTACATTAAAAATATGAAAAACATATGAAATGAGATCTATTTTAATTTTTTATTTGATATAATACAATAAGAAAATTAATGATTTTAATTTTTAAAATAAATCAAAATATTAAATAAAAAATGAAAATATTTTCATTTTTTTAATATTTCAGATGTCATATATGAATTTAATTTGTTTGATTATTTGTGCTGCAAATTTCAATTTGTTCATTTTTTTATTAATTCATATGTAAGTACTTTCGATTTTATAATAGTATACATATTTTTAAGTTGGATTAATTTTTATGAGCATATTTAATTAAATTTTATTAATTTTTTATGTTAAAGATCATATCTCTTAATTTTATATCTAAAATCAGGTCGTCCACCTCCTCTTTAAGACAATTATAAATTTATTCTTTTATTCAAATTTCAGGTGATGCAATTCAATTCGATTATACAAATTATTCAAATTTCAGGTGATGCAATTCAATTCGATTATACAAAAGAATAAATATAATTTATTTTTTATTTTCTAGGTTTGTTGTTCTCCATTGAATAATTAAAAAAAAAAGGTTCACCACCTCTTCAATACTAGAAAAAATAGTAGTTAATAAGAATGGTGATTTATATCCTACTCATGCATATAACATGTATTCTATTCATGGAAATCCATTTGGATTGTATTTAGTCAAATTGAATAATCCTTGAGTTGATTGGATAATAGATATTAAAACTTTATACTGAAAAAAAATAAAAGTATAATATTAGGAATTATATAATTGAATTTATTAATTATGAAATGTTACATTTGTAAAATTGGACAAAACAATTTTTAAATATTTTAGTAAATTTTTATCTTAATTTTTAATATATGACCTCTTTAGATATAATATATATTATTTTAATTACATGTGATTATAAATTAGTAGTTATATACTTTACATTTTAAGTTACAAGCTATTATAAAAATATTTTAATAACTATTTAAGTAAAGCGCTACCAATGAGTTACTTGAAATCTTATAGGTATAAAGATAAATTTAATATTTATTACCCAAACAAATATGAGTAGACAATACACCTTTGAGTATGAACAAAATATAACACTGCCATCATATTTTATCTATTACAATCCTTCATAACTAGATATTGATAAAGTTATTTTGATATTCTTTTGATTCAATTCAAATTTCATTGTATCAAAATTTTACAAAACTAAAATCTATCTAATAAATCAAACATCTAAATAATTAAATATTTAATTTTAGTGAATCAATTACCCTAATTTTTTGAATACTTCAGAAAATGTTTATATAATATCATGAAAAAATTCAAAAGCAAAAGAAATCTAAATACATAAATATCAATACATTATAATGAGTCTTCAAGCACTAACGCTTCACTGTGTTAATTGAAAACTTCTTAATAATATGAAAAAAAGGATAATCATTCTTAGAGATGCTTTGTAAATAAATAAGACAAAAATTACAATAACAAAATTAAAAATATTTAATATTACCATAATCATATAAGAATAATGCATTTAGGCAAATGATATTCCATTTAAACTAAATGCTTTTATTCTTGATTTTTTTTTTGCTAAATATAAAAAACATAAAATTCATGCTTTTAATAGTATTTTTTAGTATCAATTTCAAAATTTTTTTAAAAATTAAAAAACATAAAACTGCAGTGGTTATCTTATGGAAAAGACTTCGAGCCTAACATCTTTTGAAAGTAACTAATTAACCTTTACGCCATATTATCAATTAACAAGTTGTTTTGTATGGTCTACGAGCAAAATAATTATCATATTTTAGTTTTGGGGCTCCGCCATGGCCAACAACATGCGATATGTCAAAATCTTTATCTCGTTTCCTACTGTCCATGGTGTTTTTGCCACCATTTATACAACAAAAAGATCTCTTTTCACCCTCAATGCGAGTTCATCATTAAATTTGAACATATTTATCATGAGCACGACCACCCATCCTATTGTTGATTGTTAACTATCAAAACTCTAATAACAGAGTTCTACTAAAACCTTTTTTTGCTTAACAGAAAGATGGAATTAATTGTGACCAATCCACCACCAAAAATACCACAATCAAATGGTGAACTCAATGCTGCTTAAGTAATAAAAAGAAGGATTAGAAGTAGCTAATCATCAAATTAGATTTGAAAATTTCATTGGTTTGATGATTCAATATGTATGAAAATGTGAAAAAGTTAGAAAATCTACAAATCCAAGTTAGCTTCAAAAGAAATAGAAGAGATTGGGAGGGAAAAAAGAATCACTAATTAAAGTATTCTCCTTTTACTCATTTAGTACATTAGAAAATTTATTATTTTTTTCTTATTTGTAAAAGCTTATTCTTAGACTGGAGCCTAATCCAATGGAAGAACTTAATGGTCTTGCAAGAACATACTCGTAGACTTGTGTTCATCAAATGAGTTAGAAGCTAATTCCATCTCGTTTGTATTATTGCCATAAGGAATTCTCTTCATTGGCTGAATATCATGTTGCTTTTAGTTAGGATTCTTTAGTTAGTTATTTATGTATGTAAGGAACCTTGAAATAAGGTGTTTTAATGCTAGAAATTAGCTGTACTAGATCATGGCAACCAATAGGATTACTTAGGCAAAATCATGGCATGGATCTTTAACATTTGGGCTTGTTTTCACATTTTGGGCTCAATTCTATGCTATGGCAGAATGGTGTTGGGCTTCGGTCCTCTCCATCAATTGAGCTCCATTGGATTAAATTAAGCATTCCATTTGAAGAGTCCAAGTTCCCATCTACATGCATTTGGGCTTCAAGCAATTCTTGGTCCGTTTCGGCCAATTCTTTCCACATCTTTTCTTATATAAAAGGTCTAAGTGCATTTTTAAACTTCTTTAGTCTTCCTCTTGTAATTAGGCCTTGAAGTTGTAATGAATCCTTATTGGACTTGCCTTGGCTGAATGCATGATAGATGCATCAATAAGATGATCACATGTATTACTTGCTTAAATAATTCGATTAAGAGCACAATTTTTAAATTATGCCATTAAAACAATTCGTCTTGATAATGCTAGTGAAATTACGTCTAAGCCCTTTAATAATTATTGCATGTCAATTGGAATAACTATAGAACAACCTGTTCCTCATGTTCATACCCAAAATTATTTAGCGTAATCTTTTATTAAATGACTTCAATTAATAGTTAAACTGTTACTTATGAAAACATATCTTCCTATCTCTGTTTGAGGACATGTAATTTTACATGCAACAACTTTTATACACATTAGGCCAACCAGTTATCATAAATTTTCATCATTACAGTTGGTTTCTGGATAGGAGCCAAATATTTTCCATTTGAGAATTTTCAGATGTGCAGTTTATGTCCCTATTGCCCTTTTCCCCAAATCGTACAAAAATAAAAGGGGATTGTGAATATATATTGGATATGAATCTCCTTCTATAATTAAATATCTTGAACCATTAATAGGAGATGTTTTTATTGTGAGATTTAATGATTGTCATTTTAATGAGACTATGTTTCCTAAATTGGGAGGAGAAAACAAGCATTTAAAGAAACAAATTATATGGAATGAGTCATTAAATCACCTTGATCCTTATATTAAACAATGTGAATTAGAAGTTCAAAGGATCATTCATTTGCAAAGCATAATAAACCAATTGCCAGATGCATTTTGTGATCCAAAAAGAGTTACTATGTAACAACCATTTTCATTTACTAATCATGGCATTCATGTCTAAAATTTCATATGCATAAAGGTTAATTCATTGTTCATACAATCCAACATGTATTTAATGTATATATAGGTTAACTAATGTTTAAGGCTGGTAACCACAAACTGATTCTTATCTTGGTATATATACATGACACAAGGAGAGAGAGAGTTGAAATTCAATTGATAACATGTGTTCCATATGTCTATACTCAAAACTTTATGCTCCAAAATACCTAAACCTTATACCTTAGTATCTGAAAAATAGAATTTTGATTTGGTGAGTCGCAACTTAATGAATGAAAATAATCAAATAATTAGATTTGTATGGTACAACCAATAATCAAATATCATCAGGATAAATTACAAGTCTAAGAATTGAATATGCAAGTGCAAATGCAATAGATTGATTTTGTCAGGATCTTGTAAGGTAAGCACTGTTCTCAGAAATTCATGTGATTCAAGTGACATTTGATTTTGCTGGCCAACATATAACAAGTGAATCATTTGATCAATAACATGTGCCAATAGGACATTGGTCCCTTTTCTAAGTGATTTGCAAGTGTTTGACAAGCCGTTCACAACATCCTTTTAGTTTCATATGTAAGTGTTCATTCATAATGATATACCAAGTAATCATTAAGATCATATAATTCTCAATTGACTTGTTTTCAAATGTAAAATGTCACAATTCAATCACATATACGTGTAATAGAATATAACCATATCATAAAATCATCACACATACACATTAGAATTCAATTATGGCTTTTACTCACCTTTCATGCAATCAACCTTTTTGGTAGGTTTGAACCTCTCTTTTAAGGTTCTTCAATGTGTTGAGATCCTAAAATTTGATGCATGCATGATTATAAAAATGTCAAAATGAGTTTACATAGTTGATATGCAACTATGCTCATGTTCCATACATGTTGGTCAAGTACTTAATCTTATTTTTCTTGTATTGCAGCCTGAACTTACTACACTATAACCTTAATAACTATATTTATCCAAATGACTTAATTCTTTTTTGGTATATAAATTAACACATAATGATACCATATATTCAAAGATTAGGTCCATATAAGGTCAACAAAAAATATGATGAATTTATGAATTCTGCCCTATTTCAATGTGATCTTAGTTTAATCAGGTGTTATAATATTAGCCATATCTCCAATTGTACAAATCTAATTGCAAACTCGATTTTCAAGAAGTTATAAAACACGTAAACGAACATTTTTCATGTTTTACATATTGTCTAATTCAGTTTATAATGTTACCAAAATAAATGGCTAATCTCAGAATGAGCAAGTTTCAACACAAAATTAGTCAAAATGAAGGAGCAATATCTCATCAACCATGGTATATTTGGCAAATTTATTTTACAAGAATTTATATTAGACATAAATCTACAACATTCAAGTTTGGCACATCACCAAATTCCCATTGTATGGTCATAAAATTCTTGAATAATAGAACTAAGAGGTTGAATATATTTCATCAAGTTAAGAGTTAGTCACAATCAAAGAGTAATATCTCTTTCCACACAATAAATTAAGAAAAATTGTTTTACAAGAATTTAAAGGAGATATAGCCCTACAAATTTCATGTTTTTCACTTTGTCTATATCAATACATAAGGTCATAAAAATTTATGAATACACTTAGACTGTGGAGATTTCGGTAGGTTATGAACTATTTCTAATCAAAGAACCATTGCTCTACACACACACACACACACACCATATTAAGCAAAACTGCTTTACATACATTTAGATGAGGCATAAACCTATAATTTTTATGTTTTACACTTTCCCTAATTCCTCTTATAGGGTTATGAAATTATGGCTACAACAAGTTGCTCTAATAATAAAACCAACACAATTAGCTCTGTTTTTCTTAAGCTTCAACTTAATACTCCATAATTCTTACTAATCATGAATTTTTAACATGTTATGAGGGAGGAATTTCATGTGGGAAGAAGATAAATTAACTTGCCTCTTTACCAAAACTTGAAAAGCTTAGGGTTTCCTCCGAGCTAGCTTAGTTTCCTTTTTATTTTTTTTTATTCTTCTTATTCTTATTCTTTTTCTTCTTCTTCTTCTTCTTCTTCTTCTTCTTCTTCTTCTTCTTCTTTCTTTCTTTCTTTCTTTCTTAGCTCTTTGCCTTTTTCTACTACCCCTCACATTTTTCCTCTCTAATATGCTCCTAAAGGTTGAAAAATTCAATTTGTATGTCTATTCCAATAAGACAAAATCATGGTGGCCTACTATCATTGGTTAGAAGTTCTTTACTCTTTTAGTCCCTCTTATTCACTCCCTCATCACCTCCATCCAACTATTAATCCCCATATGCTCTTTATACTTTTAAATAGGATCTAAAACACTATTATTTATGATATTATAATATATACACAACATGTGATAATTTGCTATACAACTATGCACACATCGCATCTTTATTCAAGTGCCTCAAATGTAATGGTGTAGGTGTTTTCATCATGCTTATCAAATTCACATGTAAATGATCATTTATCCAATGCGTATGTTCATATGGGATTGCAAATCATTTATGCAATAAATATGTTCATATGAGAATGCTAATTAATATGGATAAAGACATTTTCTTCCCTTCTTATAAAGAATTTCATCCTCCAAATTCAATACCTATAAATGAATATGGATATTGTCATTTCATATTCTCTTCGGTTTCCCATGTAGCCTTTTCTTATGAGTCGTTTCTCTATAACAACTTAACCAAAAGGATTTCTCAATTTCATAACTATTTTGTCTTATAACCAATAACCTTTACTGGTTTTTTCAACATAGCTTAGATCATCTGCATTGGTTATTGCTAGATCCCTAAGTATATGTGTTGGATCAGATTGATACTTTCTGAGCATAATCACATGAAATACATCATAAATCTGAACTATCTTTAGTGGTTGTGCTAACCTGTAATCCAATGGGCCAATTCTTTCTAGGATCTCATATGTCTCTATGTATCGAGGACTTAGTTTCCCCTTATTGCCAAATTAAATTATTCCTCTCCATAGTGAAACTTGAAGGAACACTTTGTCTCTCACCTCTTCTTGCATTTCTTTTTTGTGTTGGTCTGCATAGCTATTTTCCTGTCTTGTGTTACTTTAAGTTTACTTTTGATTACCTTTACTTTGTCTATGGTGTTTTGAACTAATTCTAGCCCTTCTAAAACATATATCCCTTCTTTGTCCAAATAGATAGGACTTCAACATTTTCTTCTATATAATGCTTTATATGGTGCGATCTTTATATTGCTATGATAATGATTGTTATAAGCAAATTCAATTAAGGCAATATATTCATCCCGTTTACTTTTGAATTCTATCACACAATCTTGAAGCATGTCTTCAAGTGTCTTGGATTGTCCTTTTTTATAGCCCATCTGTCTAATGATGAAAAACAGTATTGAAACTCAACTTAGTACCCAAAGCCTGTTAAAACTGACCTAAAATTGACATGTAAATTGTGGATCTCTATCTGATACAATGGCTACTAGAACACCATGTAATCTGACAATTTCATCCATATATTTCTTAGCTAAGTGCTTAAGTGAACTACCCCATTGAATATTCAAAAAGTGAGCTAACTTAGTTAGTCGATCAATGATCACCCATATAACATCATTCTTATTCCAAGTTCTTGGCAATCCTTATACAAAGTCCATGACTATTTTTTCCAATTTTCATGTTGGAATCATTAAAGATTTTAATTTTCCAACTAGTGCTTGATGTTTTATTTTGATCTGCTGACAAGTCAAACATGTTGAAACATAGGTTGCTGCATCTTTCTTCATTTAGGACACCAAAAATGAGATCGCAGGGTATTATACATTTTTGTCATTCTTGGATGCATGAATATGAAGCATTATGTGCTTCTTCTAGGATTTCTCTTTGCAAGTTATCAACATTAGGCATACAAGTACAAGATCCTAACATCAATACATCATTTTGAATATCAAAACTATTGTATCTCCCCTATTTTACTTTTTTAATAATTTTCTATAACTTCAGATCCTTGCTCTATGCTCCTTTAATTGGATCATGTAATATTGGTCTCACTTGAAAAGTAGAAATCAATACCCTATTCTTTTGCATATTTAGCTTCACATTTATTGCTCATAATTGAACTAAATAAGATAATGGAAATACCTATAATTGGGTTACACTGCTTCTTAATTTCCTACTCAAAGTATTTGCTACCACATTTGCCTTTCCTAAGTGATACTCAATGGTGTAATCATAATCTTTTAGCAATTCTAACCACTGCCTCTATCTCATGATTAATTCTTTTTAGCTCATCAAATACTTCAAGCTCTTGTGATTTGTATGTATCTGAAAAGTTTCTCCATACAAGTAATATCTCTATATTTTCAAAGCAAGCATAATGGCAACAAGTTTAACTCATGTACTAGGTAAGATAATTCATAAGGTTTCAATTGTCTAGATGCATATGCAATTACCTTACCATGTTGCATTAAAGCACAACCCAAACCTTAATGAAAGACATCACTATAAACTATAAATCCTCCACTACCTGTAGGAATGGCTAACACTAGAGCATATGTCAATCTATCTTTTTATTCATCAAAACTCTTGTGACATGATTCAAACCACTGAAATGCTATATATTTTTTGAAGTAACTTAGTCAAAGGAGTAGCTATAAGTGAAAAACCTTCAACAAATCAACGATAATACCTAGCTAGTCCTAGAAAACTTTAGACTTCTACAATACTCTTTGGAATTTTCCATTTTACTATTGCTTTAATTTTGTTTGGTTCCACCTCTATGCCTTTTTCAAAAACTACATATCCTAAAAATACCATATGGTCAATCCAAAATTTGCATTTGCTTAATTTGGCAAATAATTGTTTTCCTCTCAAAATTTACAACACAATCCTTAAATGTTATTCATGCTCTTCTTTGCTTCTTGAATACACTAGTATGTCATTAATGAACACAATTACAAATTTGTCTAAGTAAGATTGAAACAACTTGTTCATAAGAGCCATAAACATAGTAGGTGCATTAGTCAAACCAAATGACATCATAAAAAATTCATAATGCCCATACCTAGTTCAAAAAACAGTCTTCAGCACATCAGGGTTTGAAATTTTGAGCTGATAATAACCTGATTTCAAGTCAAATTTTGAAAACACTCGTGCTCCTTGTAACTAGTCAAACAGATCATCTATCTTTGATAAAGGATATTTGTTCTTCATATTAACCTAATTCAACTGTCTATAATCAATGCATAACCTTATTGTCCCATCTTTCTTTTTAGCAAATAACACTGGAGCACCCCAAGATGACATACTAGGTCTGATGATTCCCTTTTCAAGTAGTTCCTGTAATTAGATCTTCAATTCTCTCAACTCAGTTGGAGCCATCCTATAAGGTGGAATGGATATCGGTGTTGTTCCTAAGACTAACTCAATTGTGAATTATATCTCCTTGTCAAGAGGCAAATTGGGTAAATCAGCTGGAAATACATCTAGAAACTCATTTACCACTGAAATATTCTCAAGTAATTCATTTGTGAACCTTATGTCTATCACATGTGCCAAATAAGTTTCACAACTACTTTTAATCATGTGAAAAGCCTTGATAACAAAAACTAGACATGCAAGTACAATTTGCCTTTCCTCTTAAACACAATCCTTGCATGATTTGGAGATTCCAAAACAACTTCCTTAGTTAAGCAATTCATTATTGCATGATATTTGGACAACTAGTATATACCTAATATCACATCAAATTCATAAAGTGACAATAATACTTGATCAACATTTAACTCAATGTCATTAATGCAATCACACAATCGTGACATACCTTATCCATAATAATCACATCTCTAAAGGCGTACTAAAACATAGCTTAAAACCTAAAGGTTAATGCTTACTACACAATTAGGATGCCATGTTCAATGAAATAAATGAATGTGTGGAGCTAAGATCAATTAAAATATTAACTTCTAAATCGTAGAGAAAAATTTTACCAGTGATAACTTTTAGAGTAACAACGACTTCTTGTCTAGTCATGGCAAATACTGTGGCTTGTGTTGGGGTCTAAAACTCTGACCTTCTGATATGCTCATACCTTGACTTGCTATGGTTGTTCTACCTCTACCTCTGCCCCTGTCAAATGGTACTTTAGCTCCATTTACTTTTGAAACTTCAACTGTTGAACTTGATGCAGCTTTGCCTTTGCCTCCCTCTAACATTCTAGATCTTTTAGGATAATCTCTAAGCATATGATCAAAAGATCCATAGAAGTAGCATCCACTAGTCAGTTTCCTACATTCACCCATATGCTAGCTGCCATAATTTACACTTGAGGGTCATTATTACATAACTTAGCCTTGACTTTTGCTTGCATAAGATGAAACTCCTAATCTCCTGCCTCAATATCTAGATTAACTAGCATTGGAATATGATGGCATATAATCTCCACATTTACCTTTCTTTTTGTTAAAATCTCCCATAAACTCAATAGGCCCCCTTTTTATTTGTTGCTCTGTCCTTTCTTTTTCTAATCTTTCTGCCTCGGTTGTAATAACATTTAGCTTGGTTTAAGTTTTAAGATCTGCAGCTGTGATATTATTTTTGATCTCATATCTCAAATTTTCTTCAAACTCTTGACATTTTTCTTTGTAAGTGGCCAAAATGAAGGATACATAATGTGATAATTGATTAAATTTTACCTCATACTCAACTATAATCATCTCCCCTGCTTCAAATTCAGAAATTCCCTTTTTTTGTCATCTTTGTACACTGCTAGCATGTATTTATTATTAAACTCATGAAGAAAATCATCCCATGTAAGCACTAGAGGCTGAACATCATTCTCTAGAATGGTTTCCCACCAATCATAAACATCCCCTTGTAATAGCAATACTACATAATCAAACTTTTCTTCTGGTGTGCATTTCATCAAATTTAAAACTCTCTGTGTTCTTTTTAGCCATGTCTCTGCCATTATTGATCTGTGTTACTGCTAAAGTCGACTGCACCCTGTTTTCTTAATTTCTCATACCTTCTTTATCTTTGATTTTTTTGACCCTGCACTGTTGGTTAACCAGTTCTATATTATGGTTGCCCATGAGATATGTGTTATGCATGAGAATGTGTAAGAGATCTAACTCTGTCAGTAGGGTGATCTCTTAATGATTGGTATGATGCTTCTATGGAATGCAAATTGACTAACTCTCCTCTCTTTGTGGAGTCATGCATACTACCATGACTACCCTCTGCTAATGCCCTATAGACATATAAAACTATGTCATATGATAATGCATAGTAGAGTAAAAGTCATATCATGTTCATATGTATGTCCCTATGTGTTGGACTAGGATGATTAATCCTAGGTTTAGAACCTCTTTTGATCTTGACAAAGTAGATTGATCATCACTAATATTTCAAATAAGTGTTGTTTTTGCAGATATGAATCAATCTCTCAAGAAGAAACGAAAGGAGTTGAGAAACTCCAAAGTGACATGTAAATCGCGATCGCAATCTAGGATTAGCGACCACGACTCATGTTACGACATGCCAAAACTCAAGCAGGCGAAATCGTAGAGCCATTCTCGACCACGACCCTTGGAAAGGAAGAAGCCAAAATGACACAGACGAATTTGCGGGGCAAGTCACGCCTTCATCTCGACCACGAATTTCAAAGTGACTCAAGAGGGAAGCAGTCCACAACCACAGCTTGACAAGTGTCCCAGAAGACTGTTGGAAGTCAAGAATCGCGGAGACATCTTATTGGTAGCGACCACGATCCGAGTGGAAGAAAGTTAACCACTTTGGCAGAAGGATTCGCGTCCTTTGTCGTGGCCTGTGCAAGAAACTCGCGACCGCGACTTCTGAAAGTAGGTAAAAGACAACGACTATATTTTTCTGGAGAACTAATAAGAATCTGCCACGTGGACTAGCCGTTAGACACAAATGAGGTTTTCCTTGAAGAATTTGGATTTCGCGACCGCGAACAGTAGTAGCGACCGCGATTTCATCCTGATAAGCATTTAATGCAAAATCTATCAAGCATGTCTAAAAGATTTGATGAGCTATGATCTGCAACATCTCTTTGGTGAAGTTTGGCTATAAATACTCCACCAAACAGCTATGAAGAAGGTTGCTAAGGAATTTATTACAAGTGATTAAAGCTCTCAATCTTTGCTACTCATTTTCTTCATCTTCTTTATGTAATTATAAGCATAGTTGTCAAAATCGCGAGTTGACTCGTACGATTTTACGATTTTACGAGTCAAAATCACGTAAACGATTTTAATCGTATATAAAATCGGATTTGTGGTAAAATCGGGTGAAATCGAGTTTTAACTCGTTAAAATCGGTA
>CATIWR010098534.1:0-19901 GCA_949677035.1 Omphalea diandra | reverse complement strand
TATATATATATATTTGTAAGCCTATGTATTTGACATAAAAAATAATAATCATGAATAAAAATGCTAGAAACATGAATGCATTATTAATAGTTATATATCATGTGACTAATATTTATTTACTAAGTTAAGAAATTCACTCCTCGTTTCACCCTCATCATAGGTTTAAAAGTTCCTAAGGGGGCTATAACAGAAGGTTAATTTATGTAACAAATAGATGATCAATGATGTATTATTCCTAAGGAGGCTATAAGAGAAGGTTAATTTATGTAACAGATAGATAATCAATGATGTATTATGGATAATAGTAATTGTAATATAATGTATCTCCAACATTAGTATGTAAGTATTATATTTAACCTTATCTATGTTAAAAGCCTTAAATCAAGATCCTTAGATGTCTTAGGTGATAATGATAGTGTTTAGTAAATAATTTTGTGAAATTAGGCTTTTTACAATACCTAATTGCTTTAAGTCTTCCTACAACCTAGTGCTACTCCATCTTTTAAATTAGGATGATAAAGATTTCATAAGAGTAAAGGTCTAAGAGATTTTAAAGGGCCAACATAACATGAAAACATAGTTAGTAAGTTTAGAAGAGTTATAAGAGTCCTAAAAAAGGAAATTATGCTATTAAGCTTCCTCTAAAGATGACAATTTATACTCTACCCATGAGTATTCACCCGAATCCTACCTAGTCAAACTGGATAATACCTAAGTTGATTGGATAACGAGTATAGGTAAACTCATGTTCGAAAATGGCATTGAGTTTTGGTAGGATATAGATAGTACAATACCTTGTCCATACCCATATCCACATCCTACTCAAACTATCAGATTTACTTACACTAAATCTATATTCATGCCTTACACATGCACACACACACACACACACAAACACATATACAAACATGCATGCACTCATGTATCCCTTGCCAATATAAATAATATCAATAATTTTTTAAATTTTTTCTTTAATTTAGATGCATAATAGTAGGGATTATGTAATTGAACTTATTAATTATAATGTATCTAATATATTGCATTTAGAGAATTGGATAGACTTTAAAATTATTTAATTTTTCCTTTAGTATTTTAGTAGTTAGTTATTTATTTTTTAATGTTTGGCCTCTTTAAATATAATATGTATTTTTTTAGTTAAATTTGATTATAAATTAGTAATTATATAATTTATGTTTTAATTTACATAGGTATTTTAAAAAGATTTTAGCAATTATTTAGGTAATGAGTTATCCATGAGTTGCCTTAAACTTTATAAGTATGAGAATAGGTTTAATATGTATTACCTAAATGAGTATGGGTATGAGTACTGATAGATATGCAACCCTTTCGGTATGGGTAAAGATATAACACTACCTTATCCATTGTCATCCCTAACTTCCTTTTATATTGGTTGTTTTCCTTTGGGATTTGAATTTTGCATTTTATTTGATTGTGATGTGTATAATCAGTGTAATGAGACTATTACTATTATTTTGATTCTTACTTGCTACATTTTATACTTGCATTTTTTGTCAGCATAACGAGAAGGAGATCCACTATTGAAAAGGATCCTAATGAGGATTCAACAAAGCTCATAAATGAATCAACAATTGAGCAAGCTGGCTAGAGAATAAGGGTGAAGTGTGGAGTCCAAATGCCTTCTTCAAGTCTTGAATTACTTAATTTAGGCTTCCAAAGATTTTGAATTTGCATAAACTTTAAAGCTTAAAATAAGAGACCTGCAATCACATATGAGAAAATTAAAACACATATTAGTACACTTCAATTTTTTGTTATCCTCAAAATAAGAATTAAAAATCATAGGTTCTTCATTCTTCACTTTTTTTTTTTTATGATGATAAAAAAAATAGTTTATAAATATAATTTAAAGAGCATAGTGTGTGATAAAGTGTGAATGGTAAGAATTACTCCTTTTAAAAGTATGCATACAAAAACTAAAAGGTATAAAATTTTTTTAGGATGATACTTTCTCTAGGAGCAAACTAAACTAGTTATCACAATATAATTACAACCATAGAAAATATTGTATGAGAATATAACAACTATATATCATTGGGTTGACTTAATATTACCCTAAATAACACTCCCGTTAAATATAGGAATCAATAGCGATTATTTACTATCACATCACTCTCTCTTTTGACATCATTAAAAGATAAATCACTAACATAAGAGATGCAACTAGCAAAGAGCAATTCATTAACATAAAAGTTTAGTGCAAGGAAAAAGCATAAAACATTTTTAAAACAATATGCATAGCTACCCAGAAACTTAAATAACACATTTTATTAGAAGTGCATAACAAGAAGGAAATGAATAGGAAAACAAAGGAATGAGGTTTCAGGTTTGATTTTGGTTGAGAGGAGGAGGTTTGAGCAATTTGCTCAACTAAATATAAAAGATCTTTAGGTACTTCAAATTCTTCATCTTCATCCTCTTTATTAGTTTTTTCAAAAATTGTTTGCTTTCCTTTTCTGGATACGTCTTATACTGCTTTGGCTTGGATTTATTGGACTTTTTCGTTGACCTTGATCTCTTTCTCCTTGGCTATTTCTCTTACCGCAACATCAAATTAACCTAAGCTTCCATTGTCATTTTCATCATTATTTTACCATCTGGAATTCTAAGGTGCTTTTGAATTGTATACGTTCTTTTGGATATGATATGTATATCTTGCTCAAAGCATCCAATTTTGAAATTAACCACACTTCTTCAGCCCATAAAGTTTGGGTTGTATACCTCTACTTAATTAAAGAGTTGAGCTAATTACGAATCAATGTTGACGTTCGAGGAGTTTCATGTACTTTTGAGGTACAGATATATTTTCCTTTGATCACGGACGTCCCCATCTTGAGGAATATTCCGCTCTTGTTCTATGGGTCTAATTTAAACTTCTCCGTCCATAAGTTGTCCACCATGAGAAATAATTTCGTTTGGGCAGCTTTGTTTTGGTGATTACCTTTATGGCAAGAAATATTTCTTGTTCTACCTTAGTAGCTTCTCTTACAAATTGCGTTATAGTTTTCTGGTTTGTTGCAGAATAGCACAAACACAAGAACCTAACTCACTTGTTCGAGTTGCAATATTTTATTGATTGGCTCACCTGACTGATTTCAAACAGCAAACTAATCAAAGCATGAACAGAAGAAAGCTCAGTCCATTAGCATTCCTAAGCTCGAATCCCAACAGTGATATGACTTTAGAAATTAAAGGAGGAAAGAATGAAAGGATGCTGCAACGGATTGAATGCATCAGTTCCACGTTTCATGCTATGCAACATGAAATGTTTGACAACTGCTAGAATCAATCAAGCCATTCAGCTTATTTAGAAATGTTGACAACAAGAAGAAAGGGCTAATCCTACATAGAAAGAGCCAGACTAATTTTCACTAAAGCTAATGAAACTTAATCAACCCAAACAATTAAAAGACTCCACTTTTCATTAAAAAAGGCTCTAGCTTGGCCAACATTCTTAAAAGCAAAGAAATGCCTGCAAACGAAACCTAACCACCACTCTCAAGAAAAAAGAGAAAAATACAAATGACGTCACTGCTTCAGAGACAACTATCCCATACTCCTTAATTACACTACCTGCTGCATTTGCAACCTCCCTACAAACTAAAGTAGAAAAAACTATACATACTAATAACTTGTTACAGCAAGAGTGAAGCAATACAGACTATTTGGAGATGGCGTCCGTCGACATCATTTCAAAACATCTGATTGAGGACCCAGTGTATCAAGACTTGCTATCCGAGGAAGCAATATCATTTTTATCAGAGTTAAGATTAATAATGGATTGTGATTCGTCTCCTGATGCCAGTTCTTTGTCTTGTTGATTCTCATTTTTCTTGGAATTGAGAAACCGACCCCCCAATCCTCTCGCTCTTCTTAATGCATGCTGATGTCGAGATTCATGCAAGTAGGGCTGCCAGATTATAATGTGATGAGTCATTCCATCATTGAAAGTACTTGGAGTGAAAACGCTGTTTTACATGGTAAATGGAAATAAATAGTCTCTAGCTCAACACAAGTGGACACAGGTATAATATTTCCAAATTAGTCAACGTATGACTGACATAATAAAAAAATTTCAAATGACATGATACCGATTAAACGTTTACATAACAGATGGGAATGACAGAAAAATTTTATAAACCCTAATGCTTTGATTTGCAAATAATTATGTAGCGGAATACATATGGGAATTAAGTTTAGATACCAGCAGCATACCTCATTCTTTTTTAACTGACAGCAACATAATATTCATACTTCAGAGTACTGTGACAGGAGTATTTTAGTCGGGATGGGCAATAGTAGAAGTCCTAATGCATTAAGTTATTAGTTTACAGAAATAACTACATACAAAACTTTTTTTTTTTTAACTAGTTCCATGTGTTTCTTTAACCGAGTAAAGTTCATCAATGTATTTATTATTTCTAAATACATTGTACATTGTTGAAAGTATTGTATTATTTCAATTGAAGCACATTTAATTTAACCAAGCAAAAACTCTTTTCAAATAAACAAAGACCATAACACAACACATCATAGAATAAAGGCTCTTCATCTTAGAAATGTAAAGAAATCAACAATGACAGATGAAATGTGATCAAACTCGACATCAATTTCAAGAAAAAACAAGCGACACTTGCCTCATGTTTTAAGAAAACATAATAATCATAGTATACATATTAATGTATAGGAAATTATTAATTTATACACCTAGTTGGACTTTCAAGAATTTTTCTATAATTTATTATCTCAGGACCAGCCAAAAATATCATTTAAAAAGGCCATTATTACAATGTAGTCGTATAAATGCCTATACCTGTGAGCACTCTTTTTCCAGAATTTATGCTTCTTTGTGAGTTGTGGATGCATTGCAACCCAAGAATTTGGGAAGCATTCATGAAAGCAGTTATTTTGAGGCTAGCTGTTCTCCAATTTTGGGAATTATACTAACCCCCTCATTTCAGTTAATTTTTGGAAATTATACCAGAAACCTAGGCTTGCTTAACCTTGAAATGCTCGACCAAGAAAGGACATTCACAGTCCAAGAGAATGAGGATGCTTTAGCAGAGCAGTTGTCATAACTAACAACAGATAGAGCAGAGTTAGACAAGCCACAAATTTTGTTCTTTCAGTTTCAATCAAACAGGTTAATTAAGAATAATGTCAAGCGCAAGTAGCAAGATATTTGTGCCTGAAAGGTCCTAACGTACCTTCCGAGACTTGATAACTTTGTTTTCTGATTCAGCTTTTGCACGGGATTGTCGACGTCTCATTATGCCGTGATATTGTTTTGCATTGACAAATACTGGTTCCTCAACTGCATCTGATGGTAACGGAACTCCAGCTTGCTGAATTCCCATTAACTGAAGATGAACCTGAAACAAGTAGTAATCACAAGATACACTTTGGTAAGAGTTTACCAGTTTTAACAGAGAAGCAGGGTTCAAACATGTAATCTTGAAAAAGAATAAATTACCATCTGTTGTCCCCCATAGGGCTGTGGAGGATATGGCTGAGCATCATAGGGAGCAAAAATGCTTCTATAATAGGGATCCGGATATGGGTAAGCTGCCGCAGCCTTCAATTCCACAAGCCATGCAGGGAAGTTAGAATGTGAACAAATTCTTATTTGGTCTGAGCAAATCAAGATTTATAGCCTATTTTCATAATCCAAAGGAAGGTGTAACCATAAAATCCCTCAGAGGCAAGTTGAAATGAGCCATATCCAAATTGCCCTCCTGACAATTGCTTCAATTGACCATAACTTAACTTGGTAAATGTCATTTCTAAATCAAGAGAATGATACATAAGATTTTGAGAAAAGAAGAGAGAATGCAATAGAATACGATTTATATTATTCTTAATTATCAAATATCCTTGCAATCTCTGCATTGTACTTTTAGCATCCAGATAACAGTTTGATTATAACTGAAAAACCAAACTGAACCATTAGAACTTTAATTAATTTGGTAAGTTTTATAAATTTTTTATTTGGTTGAGTTATTTTTTAAGATATTCAGATTTTTGTTTTCTATTCAGTGATAACCAAATTAACCAAACTAACTAGATTTCTATTAATTGAATAAATTATGATTTTATAAATATTATATTATTTAGAATGAATTTGTTTGTTACTAATATATAATGATATTTAGTAATAATATATAATTATTATTTTCATTAATAATATTTGAAATAAAACTATTTCAAATCATAAATAATAATTACTTGATTAGTTAGGTTGGAACTGCTAACTGAACTAACACTTCTGTTTCGGTTATTTTCAGTTTTTTATCTAAATTCAATTTGGTTTGGTTATATATTTAAAAGTGTGTGTGTGTGTGTATATATCTTGGTAGTTGAAATTTCTGTTTGGCTCGGTTAACCAAATGCCCACCCTACCTTGGGTGACTGAGTCCACGTGCATGTTTCAAGATTCAAATCTTAAGAGCAGTCACTTCATACAAAAATGCTGAAAAAGTGGAATCATTCCCAAATTCCCTCCTAATATCTGCTTCAGTGGCAGAGCCATATCTTATCATGTATTCAAGTTTGTGGAACATAGCATGCAAGCCATAACTGCATGAACAGTATCATGCCATAAAAATACTGCTAACAAGTTATCCACTAATAATTGCTCATTTCTAAACAAAATAGCATCTTGATAAAGACACATCATTTAACATTATGACTACTTATTTTCCTCACAACCACCATAAGACATCAGTAGTTATAAAAACACCTACAGCCAGGCTGCAGAAACCACAGCTCCTTAATTATCGCAGAGCTATTAACATTGTGCAACACTAACAAGTAATAACAGCTCTACAAAATAATATCCAACATATTCACGTCCAGTGTCATCATCTGCATATCATCCACGCCTCATGTCCCATAATTTGGCATCGCTCCATTACTTCCATTCTCTCCAACCAACATAAAATAACAATCAACTTATTCACCTCATAAACCTCTCAATGCTCAGACACAATTCAAGTCACAAAAATAGCCAAACAGAAGAAGTGAATGTCTGCATCTCTCAAACTCAGACGAGTTTAATATCGTGAATGGACAACCTATGCCATAATTCAGTTCCTCTATCTCTATACATGGACAAACTTACTGCTCCACCAATTTACCTGTCTACAAGTCTCTAATTCTTTTTGTCATAAACACACTTTATCAAATGTGCTTCTATATCTCCTTAGTCCTCACAGCCCTAATCATGGTTACTTTGGTTCTTCACTTTAATCTAAAGCATATCAGGTAAGAAATGCTTGTACATGAGGACAAGCACTTTAAATTAGTAGAAAAATAGATAAAGATTTTGGGAAATTATGACAGGACATGTTCCTCTATTTGGTAACTTGTATCCCAATTTTAGCAACATATGCTATAATTACCTCAAGTGAAAAAATAAATTGATAAACCACGTTTAACAAAGGTGACAACAAGTTTGCAAAAATGCATAAAGAGACACGACGGGGCTGTTTACTTGTTGGGAATTCTAGGGGTTTTCTAGAAAACTTTTCTAAGAAAATTAGAAAACAGAATATTGTGTTTAAATCTAATAATTTTCAATAAAAAACTGAAAATCAATTTTAAAGTTTTCCACAATATTGCTAGCTGTTTAACAAGTTTTGCAACGATTTCTGTTGTCATAGACTGTTTTCAAACTGGAAAATATGGAATTTTCCAATACTTTGATGCTGTGGCATGGGTTCGACTCCCAGCCTAATCAAGTAAATTTTTTTATCCTTTTTTTTTTCCCATCTTCCTCGGTTTGTGCCTTTGGCTGTGGTGGCTGACATGTGGCATTTGTGCAATTTCCATCATAGTTCTCACTTTTTGGTCACGACTATCAAACTCCAGCCTTGCCTTTTGTTTTTTTTAAAATTTATTTTAGTTTAATGCCATTTTATTATAAGGGAAAATTAATGTTGTTCAGTTGAGTTTGTTTTTATTGTCGGTCACATTCTCTTTTTTTTTTTTTTTTTTGGTCATAGTTTTTACCTTTTATTTCTTAGAACCAAGTTTCAATAATAATACTTTTTTCTAGATAAATTAAAATATATTTTCTTTTGCCTACTCTACTTTATAATTATTTTCATTTGAAAAATTATAACTAATTATGAAAGATTCCATATAAAAAGGCAAAAATCTCAAGATTATATACTTCTTATTTTCTTTTGTTTTGGTTTGATATCCATTTTTTGTTTTAAATAACAAAAAATGCTTATTTGGAGAAATAATTTGTACATTGATAATGAGTCAGCAAGGGATGATACAATTATAAATAAAGTAATAATATGAAATAAAAAAATACAATTATGTGCACATGCTTTATGATCTTCTGTTCTTAGCAAATGAACAAGTTCTCTAGATGGAGAATTGTTTCCATAGAAAATGTTTTTCCAGAAAATAGAAAATGAAAAAAGAAAACTGTTTTCATCAATAAAGATGCCCTATATGGTGCATAATGTATAATGCAATCAGGATGTTAAGCTGTAACACTGATTTATGGACTTAAAAAGTAAATCAATAAATTATTGAAGCATAGCTATGCACATGATAAAACATGAGAACTCCTTTTCTCAATCCACACAATCATCTGACTGGCACCAGTATCTACAGTTAGAATTTATTTGCCAGTCAGGTTAACCAGTCCAAGTATCATGTCGTTAAATGTGTATAATCTATTGAAAAAATTTTGTCTTCAACATTCGAATTATTATTTGTCAAGCTGTTTAGGAAAACACATAAGCAACTAACAAACCAATACATATTAAAGCAAAGATGAAATAGTGAAATATCAGCATATCTAAATCTTGATTCACAGACCAAAGGAAACAAAGCAATATTTAAAAGAATTTACTCCAAAATACTACCATAGTGTGCCCCGAACCAAGATGTGGACTTGTCGCATACTGAACATTTGGGGTTGAGATCCCTGGGTGCACAGGTGCACTTGCAGTCGATGACGACTGAACCTGAGTCTCTGAATGTTTCTGCTGCTCATTAGCTTCACTATTATCTGGACGGACATCTTCATAAATATCATATTGTTAAACATGAAAAGTAGGCTAGACATCATTCATGATAATAATAATTACAGTATAACCCCAATAAATTAATAGTCTCAGAACCAAGAAAATTATTAATTAAGCAAGGTATTAATTAATCAATAAATTAGTAAGTTATTAATAGAAATAACTACAATACATTATATATATATATATATATATATATATATATATATATAGAGGCACTCAAAGTGACATACATTGAATAATTTCTTTTTGCAATATGAAAATAGCATACCAAATCATCTCACTGAGTGACAAAAAGTTAAAGATGTGATCCAACTTGAAATCAATTTCAAGGAAAAAAAAAAAGCAACACTTGACTCATATTTTACGAATATTATGTATTAATGCATTGAAAAATTAGCAATTTACATATTAAGTAGGCCTTCAAGATTTTTCTCTAATATATTATTTTATAAATTTACCAATTATTAATGTATCACATTGGCCATTAGCTCCAAATTGAGACCAACCAAAAATTATTATTTAAAAGAGTCTACTAATTAATCAGTATTATTTTATTGAGATATACTGTATGTTGAATTTGTAATTCAAGACCATCAAAATCATTTAGCAAGTAAAAGATACTTGGGGATCCAACCCACAAGAAGTTCTATTTGTACGGCTATAGAACAAAAATATATATACGAGGAAATCTCTTTGAGGAGCACAAAGAAAGTCAATTATTTAAATTTCAGATATCTAACACAAACTCCAAATTTTGTTCCTATATAAGCACCAAGATTGTATCTAGAAACAAAAGAGGATCAGTTCATACTAACACCCTTACATGACGTAAAATTATCAGAGAAATCCCATACTGATTTCTTGCAAATTAAAACAATACTCCCTCCCACAGAGAATCTAAGTTTCCTCCCAAATTTGGTGGGCATCACATTCCACTTCACTTGAACTGGGAGAAACAAAGAATTCCTAAAACTCGAATGGAATTGCACCAGGATTCTGGTTTTCTATGAGAAATATCTCTACCTTAGGTAAGTTTTGACGTGAGAATCCCATCGTTCTGTGACAAGATTATTATCATATTATATACTTGAACCATGATAAAAGTTTCAATTCCAATCATCGCAGAGAATAAAAGAATATTATACACACACACACATACACACTTACACTCAACATTTATCATTAGCAAGCCTGGTCAATATTTTCAACAAACGATACCTGAAAGATCACGTACAGATGAAGTCATGAGGCTACTATGAGCACAGAATCCCCAATATCAGATCTGCCAGAACAATTAGAATAATCAGGCCAATGTGATACCGAAGCAATAGATGAGATGCCAGTGAAATCACACCCAAGCAAACAAAGCTACCAAAATCTTTCAATGACTTGATGAGAAATGACAAAGCTTTATGCTTCAATGACAATCCTATGTCTCCGAATAAACAATAATAGAAGAAAAGATTGATACCAAGAACCAACAAACAAAAAGAGAGAAAAACCAAGGAGAACAAGAGAGAAGAGACTTCAAAGGTATATGTCAGCATCAAATTAGACTATGTCTATAGTTAGCCACCACTTACAGTACATCTACAATGAGCCACTAGCTATGCTTCAACTTTCAAATAATACATCTAGTCCTTATATCATCAAACTTACCATTAAGGAACGCATACACCCCACAACTAATGGTTAAACAGGCACATAATCTCCATCCCTTTATTTAGAGTAAAAATCCCAGTCAAATATATTTTAAAAAAATTCAACTTCATATTCAATAATCTATATTAGAAAAATCTTTCCATCACAATTCGCAATATGTATAGAAAGAATTCCCCCTCCCCCCTTCTAAAATTTCATCATTACCACCTTAACACCAAATGTATGTCACTTCTATTGTTTTTTGCCATTTAAACATATATTGCAAGATCGTAACAGCCTGTAATTCATTTGGCTCGGTCGACCTACCAAAGTTTGGGGTAAAAAATTGAATAGATTATGACTAGGTTTCTACAGCTGCCCACTAGAATCATACAACTGGGTAAAAAGTGCAGTGCAGCCTATGTTCTTCTTTTAATAAAAAATCCAGAAAATTGGGGAAAGAAAGGGAGGATTGCCTGAATAAGAGAAGCAGATTGTGCCCAGATGACAATTAACATTGACAAAGAGGAGAACATTAATCAACATTCATTGCATCAATTAAGATACCCAAACCATGCCCACCCATTTTCCACCAAAGGGTGGGCAGGCACCAGCTATGAGTGGATAACTTTTAGCTGCAGAAAGAAGCTAAAGTAAGATTAATGTATTTGACAGCTACTCTATTATGCAGCTTCCAAACATAAAGGTCATATAGAATCATTGTTTTGGGGGGAGGGTGGAGGGGAAGGAGAGTCTTTACATAATTGTTTATAGGCATATTATGAAAGATATAGTAAAATATTTTTAAGCTACTTTTGCATTTTTTAAGTCATGATTTTACTCAAATTTACATAAGCAAGCAAGTATTTTAGAATGATTTCCAAAAAATTCAAGCCAAACAATTACCAAACAAGAAGTTATATGCAGGAAGCAATTATAAATAAGAAGAAGTCTTCAGTAAAAAGCAATTGCAAACTCTTTGAAGCATTTGATTCATATTCCATAAGAAATTATTGCCGTCAATATTATTAAACTTTATTACCCTAATGAACACCAATATCATGATGCTACAACCACAACCCCTGGACTCTCACCTCATTCCTACCAGTGCATCAACTTCACAACTTGAACTGCAGCAAACATCTCATGTCAACATATACATCCACCCTAACCATATTTTTCAACTCCACCACCTTAATCTCACCAAACATCACATGTCAGCATTAGCATCCATCCTAATACATTTCAACATCCTTCAACTTCCCCACCATTGAACCTCAAACATCTCATGTCAACATATACATCCACCCTAATACATCTCCATATTTTTCAAATCCACCACCTTAATCTCATCAAACATCACATGTCAACAATAGCATCCATCCTAATACATTTCAACATCCTTCAACTTCCCCACCATTGAACCTCAAATTTCCTTTTATAGTAATTACATTTGCATCACAAAATCAGTCCAATCAACCTTCAAACACCAATACCATATACCATTTCTCTCATTTCAACCAAAATCAATGTCCATTCGCCACACATGCATTTTCCTGCCACTTTGAACTTACAAATGTTCCTTGTGCAGTAGGTTTTTGCCTAAATTAGTACTAGCAACTAAACAACACATTATATTATATCCCATTCTACACAAAGTTTTATCTTTCTTGGATGGGAATATATAACATCTTGCATTTCCACGTTATAGAACTCATAATTGCTTATCATTTAAAAGAACAAAACAAGGCAATACCTCAAACTAGAAACCAGGGGGGAAAAAAAACCTTAATTAGTATTTTAAAATAAATATAATAAGATGTGGATTATGTACTTTCTGAATACTAATAAGATGTGGATTATATCTTTCCAAACACTTGTGTCAGCACTATAATCTTCCCATAAATGCATTATATTTGAAAACCTATTTTATTCACAAGGAATCCTCTCTCCAGAACTTCTGCACCATCAGCCACATGGTATATTCTGCAGTCCGCACTACGAATGAATAATGCTTAAATCAAGCTATTCAATGAAGTCATTCCTTTATGCTTTGAGGGAATCAATCTTGATGCTGGTAGTGATAATATCATAAATAAGCATCCAATGAACTTCAATATTATCAAGAAAAATAACTCATGCAACTAGCAATAAAATTAAAGTTTATTCTACAATCCTTTCCTATACCATTTGAAATTGCCAAAATGATAAGGCATGCAAGAAACTGACTAGGAAAACAGAAGGGAAAAAGAGTCAATTAACTATTATATTTTAGAGTTAATTCTGAAGATGAGATGTGCTAGGCAGACAGAGGGGAAGAAAGAGCCGACATTCTACTTTTCTTAATTCCGAAAAGAATAATATGGAGAAAAATATATCAAGACAGCAAGAAAGAAATGATCTTGCAAACAGCAATTTGTTTGTCTACGTTGGTAACATCCTCAAATAGGAATATTGCAAACATGATAAACCCCTATTGAACTCATGATGTCACAAATCAACTTCATGCGTATCTTCATAGATAGAAGTTAGTTGTTAGTTTTAGTAAATGGGTGCACATATTTCAGAACCAGGCAGCCTTTAGAGGAGAAACCCATCGACTGTGATACAGCGTACGTATATTCACGATAAGACCATACAAACTGGAACCCACCCACCCAATCCCCCCTCCCCCCGCCCCCCACCCAAGAAAAAAAAAAAAAAAAACAACAACAACAGCAAGCACAAGAAGATGTATACATGCTATAATTTTGTCTACCCTAGAATTACAAAGGCAAAGGAACTAACAGAGTATGAACAATGAGAACAAGGTTGGCCTAAAATGCACTCAGAGTGATGAGAACATTCCATTCAATTTCCTAAAAAATTCAATCAGATTCTGTTCTTTGATGTTTCTTGTTCCAATAAATCTATCACAAACTACATGAAAAAAAAATCCAGGAAAACTAATTGTCAAATTCAAAAAATTTTCATTAATAACTGATATGGAATGTGCAAAATCAGTCGAGTAAAAGAATTGAATTGATTCAGAAACAATCCAGAACCCGAAATCATAACCTCAGCAACACCAGAATTCATTCGCATAACACAATAGAAGTATTGAAGGGCTCAATTAATTAATTAAATTCCTGATACATAATTATACCCAAATTACAAAACTTATCCATATAGTGGCCATGAAACCAGTGTCCATGAAAACGGAAATCCAAGAAATTCAAATTCTCTCAAAAAGAAGCAAAGAAACAGAGAATCGGAACGGATAATTTTGCTTTCTATGCATAGGCAACAGAACAAAGAAGCAAGAAAGAAAGGAAGAAAAGGGAGGGAAAGGAGAGAATTAGGGTTTGGAAATTCGAAACTTACCTTAAGAGGAAAAAGAGAATAAGTTGGGTACTGCAGAGAGGGAGAATGAGAGCGCACAAAAATATTATGTGGCAGCAACAGTGAATTATAATTGTACCAACACAGAATTTTACAGATGCTTAGTTGCCACAACACGTGGCTTGACGTAAAATACATTTTCTTAACTCTTTTTTTTATTTTAAAAATTTATAATTATTGTGGTTAACGTTTGATGTTTTAACTTTAAAAAAAAATAAAAAAAATAATTACCTCCTGTAATTGAGATTTTAATATTTCAAATTCATTTCATCATAATAGAAATACGATGCTCAATCCCAGTTTTCATTTTCTTTTTCTTTAGCTAATTTTTATAATAATCTTTTGAATCACACGAATATAAATTTTTTTCTTAGTAATGCTTGAAAAACTTTTTTTTTTTAAAAACTCACATTAAATTACTATATTAGATCATATATGATCATTTTATATCTAATAATATAATGATACATAAACTTACTGCACTATTCACAATAATCTTTAGATCAATTTTATTATATAATTATTTTCTTTATATTAGTTATCATGCATTGGATATATATATATATATATATATATATATATATATATATGATCATTTTTTTATTTTTTACTATTATTTAGTTATTATGGTTAATATTTGATGTTTTAATTAAAAAAAGGAAAAATTTACTTTGTTATTAAGATTTCAATATTTAAATTATTTGATGCTCCAATCCTATTTTTAGTATTCCCTTTTGGGCTACTCCCCATATTAAATGACATAATGTCTGCCGCACGTATAAGTCCTCACCACATCCAATATTTGCATAGAGTAATTATATGATTAGGCTTTAATATATTGAGAAACTAATTTAATTTAAAGTTAGTATTTAGTTTGGTATGCTATTAAAAAAATTAAGTTAGTTTGGATTTGTTGAATAATGAATATTGAATTTGATATTAATAAGAACCAATGCATAAAATTAAGCTCAATAATGATATTTAAACTAAGAAAATTAAATTCAATGTTTCTATCGATTCAAATCATTTATATTAATAGCAATTATTTAAAAATTAGAATGAAAATCAAATTAATCGGCTAGTCAGTTCTCAATTTGACAAATTTGATTTAATTGATCAAAAGTTTATTTTTTATAAAATATATAAATAATATTTAAAAATGTTAAAAAAATTTAAAAACTATAAGATGATGAATTTATAAAAATATTTTTAATATTTAAATTTTGAATAAAATAATACAATTTATAAAAATTTTAAATTTTACAAAATGACATAGTTTTAGATGAAATTAATTTGATTCGATTTTCGATTTTAGATGAATTATAAGTCTTGATCAAGTTTTTCATATTTTAATTGATTTTTTAGTTGATTGATTTTGAATACTAAATTGAATTAGATTATTGACTAATTCGTAATTTGTTAATTTGACTGGCCAAATTCTGAAAACATTAATTAATTGGTGAATTATGAATTTTATAGTTCTATTCTACATGAAATAATTTTCTATTTTTGTGAAATTTTTTATTGAAGTTAAAATTTATAATTTTGTTAATATTATTATTAAGCATATATAATCTTATAATTAAGTATAAAACTAATAATTATTTTATTTATTTAAATATTTTTCACTATATGTGTTTTTATATATTGTGTATATATATAATATAAATTTGTTGTTTTAGAAAAATTATAAATTTATATTTTTCTTAATTTATTTTCTCACTGCCCTACTCATATTGCTACAATTGTCTAAACACTCCACCTTTTTTTTTCTTATTTGTTCTTATATGTATGATATTTTTACATTTTTCTTCTGTTTAGTTTGATAATTATGTTTTCAATTTACTATATTTAATTTATTCTAAAAACATAATCATGTTTTTAATTTATTGTTTTTTATACTAACTTTTATAGATTATGCAACAGAATTGATTTTTATAACTCAATCTGTATTTTTAATTTTAAAAGATTGGATAATAGAACATATTCATGTTTGTTTAACAGTTCAAATTCTATACCTTCTATGTTAAAAAAAAATTATATATTAAAAGAAAATTTTCTTTAAATTTTTTTTTGGTTTCATAAATTAATAAATAGACAAATTTATTGTTCTGTTATAGTTAATAGTAACTGAAGCATAATATGTAGAATTGAAGTTGACTAATATTTTAATAATGGTACTTTTTCTAATTACAATTATTCAATAAATAACTAAATTATCATTTATGTGGTTTTCTTTCAATATTACATATATAAGAATAATAAAATATATATTGATTAATAATAAAAAATAAATTTTATAATTTAAAATTTTTATTTATGTAATGGAATATGCGCATTATGATGAAGTAATTTTGTAAAAAAAAGTTATTCCAAAAAAAAAATTGAGAAAATAAATAAAAGTGATTTTTTTTTTTTTTTGGTGCTTAAAACTCGAACAGTTTTTGTGATGGTAAAGGAATCAGGTTTGTTGGATACCAATAGAGGGTGGGATTCGGGCAGGAACGAAAAAAGCTGACCGAGAATTGAGGGAGATGAAATCTGGACCAGGAGTTAAAAGTAGGACCCACGAGGGAGTGGGGATGGGATTGAGGGCGACCGCAGCCCATTTGTGCGCTGTGGAAGTCAAGTTCAGTTGTAATTGTCTAGTTGGGTACGGATCTGATATGGGGCAGGTCGGACCCAGGAAGAAAGAGATTGGAGTTTCCAGCACTTTCGCCTGTGAAACACCTGTGGACCAGTGGCTGTTGCCACGTGCACAACTAGCATAATTGGTTGGTAAAATGATTATAATAATAAATATTAAATAGATTTAATATTTATTTTTATTAAATGAATAAACAATTAATTATATGATTATTTTATAAAAAAGTTATTATCCAGTAAATGAGATAATAAAATAAATTTCTTATAATTATTTATTAATTAATATTTTTAACTTTTTTTAAAAAAGAACTTTGCATAATGTGACATAATTTTTTAAAAAATTTTATTCAATTTACATAAAATAATTTTTCATAATTAATTAAATAAATAATATTAAATATTTCATATTTTTTCTAATTTTCTATTTAAACTTTTTTGATATGATAGTTTTTATAACATAATATAAAATAATGACACATGATTATATTATACATAACTATTTGATGAATGACAAATAATTGCTTAAAACTAATTATGCTACTAAAATTAATAATATATATTGATTGTGTAAAAAGGAGGAAAAATTGAGGAAAAAATAGTTAGAAAAATAAAAAATGATGGAGAATTAAATTTTCATGTACATGAAAATAAAAGTTATTCTAAAAAATGTTTGTAGGAATTAAAATGACATGAAAACAAAATACTATGATTTTGAAAAATTGGAATTCAAATTGAAAATATGGATCATATTAAATAAACAATAGAGAAAATAAAGCAAATTTAGCAAGGTACCAAAACAAATAATTATTAGATGATCTCGGTATCTAAATATATGAGGTTTATCACAAATATAAGGAATAAATCTTATATTATTGAGAGTGAGGATGTATTTTTTAATATCAAATTCAGTTAATAATTTCTCAAAAAAGATATCTTTTTTTCCTGAAAATCTTTCAAAAGCATAACTTATTGTTAGAGACTTTTCATTTTAAGGGTTCTTTGATTATTTTCATATTAATTTGTAATTTATAATTTCATATATTATTCAATTCTTATCTATATAGTGCCTATATATATATAAATATATATATACACATGTTCGAAGCATATTCATATTTGATGTTTTTTTTGCTGCTCACAAATATGTTTTAATTAATGTAGTAATAATACTTGTACAATATAGTAATATTTTATTAATAATTCTTTTTTTTTTTCCCTTAAGAGTGGAGCTATTTACATTCCACTTTTTTTTTTTTTTTTGAGAAGAAGTGGAAATTGTATTAAGAGGAAAATGACATAACAGCATCCCACATCTTTCCTAATAGCAGCATCCACGTTAATCTTCCAAACTCCAATCTCAGGTGCAGTCCAACTCAAGACAGAACTAGAAGAAGGAGAGATAGATGGTGAAGTCACTTTGACCGCATGGTAGTCTGAAGTACAGTGGTTGCCATAAGAGCGACCTCCTCCACACTCATGGTCCGTTCTTGAAAAATCAATTTATTTCTGCTATGCCATATACCCCATAAAAGTATGACTGCAAATTCCATCGTTTTTTTTGCTTAGACTATCCATTCGTGCTTTCACCCACTCTTTTAAATCCGTCAACGTATCGGTTTGGGAGGTTGACAGTTATCCCGCCTCCCACGCAGAAATAGCCCAGTTACAATCTCTTAATGCATATTTGATCGTTTCAACATCACTCTTACAATGACTTCAAATCAACGAAACATTGACCCCTCTATGAACCAACTTAGTGGATACTGGTAAGGCTATTCGACAAGCCTGCCACAAGAAATGACGTATTTTGGTAGGAATGTCAAGATTCCACAAAGCCTTCTAAAAACGAGCATCGTTGCCTCAGTATGGAAACTAGTTGAGTGCCTAGAAATCTGTTTCAGTTACAGGGCCAAATGATAATCGCTTTTCACTGTGTAGTTTCCATCCTTTGAAAAATAGTTTCCAAGCTAATAAATCACTCGGCTTGGACAAGGATAAAGGAATACACAAGATTTCTGTGGCTTCGCTCGGCATGACATCCTCTTCACCAATTGCACATTCCAAAACCTCCCATCCTCTGATAAAAGCTCACATGCCCCTGTCTCAGAATCCAAGTTAAAAATCGAAGACCAAACCCTGAAATTTTGCTGATCCTTAAGCCAAGGATCATGCCAAATACGTATTGACCTGCCATCTCCTAGTATCCACCTGCATCCTTTCTCAAGAATATGCTTGCTACCCATGAGACTTCTCCACGTAAAACTAAGATAATAACCTATCCTAGCCTGCAAAACTGAACTATTAGGATATTACCTGGCTTCGAGTGTCCTTGCCAAGAGGGATGAATTATTATGGAATAGCTGCCACACTTGCTTCCTTATGAGTGCCATATTAAAGGACGAGATATCTCTAAAGCCCAACCCTCCCCTACGTTGGCTCCTCGTTAAGGACTCCCAGGACAGCCAATGGATTCTTCTCTCCTCATTTTGACTACCCCACCAGAACTTTGAGATAATAGAATTAATTCTATTACATACCAACGTGGGAAGCTGAAAGCTGCTCGTCATGTAGGTGGGAATAGCTTGAATCACGGACTTCACCATAATTTCTCTACCAGCTCTTGACAGGCTCCTCTCTTTCCAACTCCTCGTCTTAGCTTGGATCTTTGATTCCTATAGGCTGAAAATCGACTTCTTAGATTTACCAATGATGGTGGGCAAACCCAAATATTTAGCATGGCAACTTGCTTAACTCCAATTGCATTTACAATACTCATTTTGTGAGCATATGGTACATTCTTGCTAAAGTTGATTTCTGACTTCTCCAAATTAATACTTTGACTTGAGTGTTGCTTATAGAGTTTTAAAATTTCAGAGATAATGTTAGCTTCAAACAAAGAGAGAATGTAAAAAAGAATGCTATCATCTGCAAAAAAAAAAAAGGTGAGAAATCGAAGGTGCCCATCAATAAATCTTAACACCTTGAAGCCGATTAGCACTGTTAGCATTCTGGATTGTAAATAAGAAGAAGAAAAGAGTTTGCAGAAAAAATGTGTATTTGGTAAAGGCAGAGAACTAACCTTAAATACAGACCTACTTTTCTTGTATACAAGCTTATAATTATGCCTATAATCAAGCCTATAAT
>CATIWR010098504.1:0-22704 GCA_949677035.1 Omphalea diandra | reverse complement strand
CTCAAATTAGAGGACCCTTCACCCTCTAACCCCTAAGGACCCAAGTATGCTTGGGTACCTAAGAAAAGGTAACTTACTATTATTGTATAGGGGAATGTGGCAACCACCAAATCAAGCAATTGACATGTGGATAGTGGATGTACCAAGCACAAGACTGGAAATAAAAAGTTATTCACGACATTGAAAGAAAAAAAAAGGTGGAGATGTCACATTTGGTAACAATGCCAAGGGTAAGGTAATTGGCATTGGAACCATTGGTAAGGATGGATGTTCTTTAATTGATAATGTTCTTTTAGTTAATGGCTTACAACATAATTTGTTAAGCGTAAGTCAATTGTGTGACAATGGTAACAAAGTCACCTTTGATCCTAGGAAATGCCAATTCACCACTTTAGTAGATGATGAGGTTATTTTTAAGGGTGAAATGAAAGACAATACCTACTCAATTGACTTAGACAATTTGGCTACCCAATCTTTTAAGTGTCTTATGTCTTTGAGTAATGAAGCTTGGTTGTGGCATAGAAGGCTTAGACATGCAAGCATGGATCTTCTTCAAAGCCTATCCAAAGGAAAGTTAGTGGAAGGACTTCCCAAGCCAAGCTTCTCCAAAGACAAGACATGTGGTTCATGCCAAATGCGAAAGTAACACCATGCCTCTCACAAAGCCAAAAATGTTGTAAGTACATCTAGACCACTTTAAGTTATCCATATGGACTTGATAAAACCTACTAGAAGTGCTAGCTTAGGTGGAAAGCATTATGCACTAGTTCTTATAGATGACTACTTTAGGTTCACTTGGGTATCTTTTCTAGCCTATAAGAATGATTCATTTGATGCTTTCAAAAGTTTTGCAAAAAGGGTTCAAAATGAAAAAGGTTACTCCATATCTTCTATTAGAAGTGACCATAGAAAGGAATTTCAAGATGAATCATTTGAAAATTATTGTTTGGAGAATGAAGTTTTTCATAATTTTTCAACTCCTAGAACACCACAACAAAATGGTGTTATAGAGAGGAAAAATAAAACATTGGTGGAAATGGCTGGAACAATGCTTAATGAGTATTCTTTACCAAATTACTTTTAGGCTGAAGCCATTAATACCTCATGTTATATTGCAAATAGAGTTTTGAAAAGACTCATTCTCAATAAAACTTCTTATGAGCTTAGGAATGGTAGAAAACCCAAGATTTCATACCTTTGAGTATTTGGATGTAAGTGCTATATTTTGAACACCAACGATAATCTTGGAAATTTTGATTCTAAAACCAACGAAGGTATCTTCTTAGGTTATTCCACCACGAGTAAAGCATATAGAGTCTTTAACAAGAGTACAATGGTAGTTGAAGAATCTATGAATGTTGTTTTTTATGAGTCTATTAAACTTGACCTTGGGAAAGGTATTTTTGTTGATGATCTTGTAGGTGATCTTGAAAAGCTGGAATTGGATGATTCTACAAGAAGAAATGGCAAGGACAAAAAAGGAGGTGAATCATCAATAGATGAGGAACCACAACATCAACAAAAAGATGAGCCAAGACAAGATCTACCGAAATCTCCAAGTATCACCCTAAGGACTTAATCATTGGTGATACTTCTAAGGGTGTAAGTACTAGATCTCAATTTAATCCTTTAGATAATAATCTTGCATTTGTTTCTCAACTTGTGCTAAAGTCAATTGATGAGGCTCTAGATGATGAGAGTTGGGTATTTGTTGTGCAAAAAGAACTCAACCAATTTGAGAGAACCAAAGTATGGAAACTTGTCCCTATGCCTAAAAAACACCCAATTATAGGTTGTAAGTGGGTGTTTAGGAACAAGTTAGAGGAGTAAGGTTTCATTACTAGAAACAAAGCTAGATTGGTTGTTAAGGGATATAACCAAGAGGAAGGCATAAATTATGATGAAACCTTTGCCCCCATAGCAAGATTAAAGGCCATTAGCATTCTCTTAGCATTTGCATGTCATATGAATTTCAAGCTTTTTCAAATGGATGTGACAAGTACTTTTTTGAATGGCATTATAGAGGAGGAAGTTTATGTTGAACAACCTCCTAGTTTTGAGTCTCATTGTTTTCCAAACCATGTTTTCAAATTGAACAAAGCCTTATATGGATTGAAACAAGCTCCAAGACCTTGGTATGAAAGGCTTAGTTCATTTCTTTTGAAAAATGATTTTGAGAAAGGAAAGGTGGACACCACACTTTTTGTCAAAAAGCACAAGCATTATGCATTAATCATTCAAATCTATATTGATGATATTATCTTTGATGCTAGTAGTGAATCTCTTTGTGAGGATTTTGCTAAGTGCATAACTGGGGAATTTGAAATGAGCATAATGGGAGAGCTCAAGTTCTTTCTCGATCTACAAATTAAGCAATCCAAAGAAGGGATCTTCATCAACCAAGCCAAGTATACAAAGGAGATGCTAAAGAAATTTGAAATGGATGTTTGTAAAGTAGTTAAAACTCCAATGAGCAGTACCATCAAGCTAGATAAGGATGAATTGGGTAAGGTAGTAAATGAAAAGAGATATCAAGGTATGATCAGATCTCTACTTTATCTTACTGCTTATAGGCCGAATATCATGTTTAGTGTTTGCATATGTGCTAGGTTCCAATAATCTCCTAGAGAATCTCATTTGAATGCTATTAAAAGGATCTTTAAGAATTTTCATGGCATTATACACTTAGGACTATGGTATCCTAGGGATTCTTCTTTTAGCCTTGTAAGGTATTCAAATGTACATTATGTTAGTAGCTTATTAGATAGGAAAAGAATATCTAAAACTTGTCAATTTATAGGTGAATGTCTAGTTTCTTGGTTTAGTAAAAAGTAAGTATCGACTGCTCTATCCACCGTGGAAGCCGAGTATGTGGCAGCGGGTTGTTATTGCACTCGAGTTTTTTGGATGAAACAACAATTAAAGGATTTTGGCAAAGTAGTTGATCGCATTCCCATTGAATGTGATATCACAAGTGCTATTAATCTTTCTAAGAATCTCATCCAACATTATAGAAGTAAGCACATAGATATTAGACATCATTTTCTTATAGATCATGTGCAAAAAGATGATGTTGTGTTGGAATTTATTAACACAAATCATCAACTTACAGATATTTTCACTAAACCTCTAAATGAAGAAAGGATGAACTTCATTAAAAGAGAATTGGAAATGCTTGATTGAAGCTCCTTAAAGTGAAAATTTTTTATCTTATGTGAAATATTGTTATGTGTATTGGTATTTGTTCATTTGTGATATTAATGTATGTATTTTCCTGTGGATCATAATTTTTCATTTTCTAAAAATTGGTCTTTCAATTCTTATCCTTGTTGACCCATAATTCGCGATCGCTATTTCTTCTTAACGGTCTCGAATTACAAGTCAATTTCACCCCGCTGTCAAATGTCAATTTGCGGTCATGAAATTTTTGCTCCATCACGAATTTTGGTCAGTTTTCAAAAATTTGATCATTAAAGCGCGTATTCACGAGGAAAATTTATCTGTTACTCACATTTTTTTGAATTTGTGGTTGCGACTCATGAATTCGCAGATGCAAATTAAAGTAACCGCTTAGGCAATTAAGTGATTTGACTGCCAATCGTTACCTCTCTTCATTTAATCCATTTCTAGCCATTTATGGTTGTTTTCACACCCCTTTAAAGCCTATAAATACCCCCTTCAACAGTACTCTCATCACTTCACTTCCAAACATCAACTCTCTCTCTCTCTCTCTCTCAAATCTCTCTAAATCATCAAGTCCTCTTCCTCTCTTGCAATGGCTCTAAAAAGGTTCTCCAAGGCAGACAAGGGCAAGGTAGTGGCTCAACCCTTTGCACCTCCTGCTCTCCATATCATGAAGGGAATAACCAAGGAAGAAAAAGATAGATTCAGGGCAAACTCTTTTAAGGTCATTCTCCCAAACAAGATTCCATCAACATTCATGCTATAAACATTGGGCATCAACACTGAAATTAGAGCCTTTCTCTCTAACTTAGGATGGAACGAGTTCATCTTCCGAGATGAACTCAGATATAAGGAGGTTGTGCGAGAGTTTGTGTGTACCGTGCAACTAAGCCGAAAAACTGATTTAAGAGTCGGACAATATGGGTTAGTGTTCCGAGCCTTTAGCAACCCTTTTTTGATTACCTTCGACCAATTGTCTTCTTTTTTCAACTTGCAAGTCGGAGAACACATTCCCTTCATCATCTTCGCACTTGACGTTATCTAATTCGAATTTTGGTCGGAGATTTCTATTGAAACAGAACACAACCCCTGCTTTTTTTTTTTTTATCCAAACACATCAAATCCCTACTCCTTTGGATCCTTCATCGCATCATCACCTTCTCTGTAAACGCAAGAAGTGATGGTAATGAGAAGGTTTCTCAAAAATATTTAGCACTCTAGTTTTTCCTTGTTAAAAACAAACCAATCCAAATTGGCCAATACCTTGTGGATCAATTGATCCACATGAGTACAAAACCAAAAAGCTAGTTTCTCTTACCCTCTAACATTACAACCATCTATCGTTTTGTTGGAGCACTTGATGAGGAGAAAGAGAAATTCCTCACCAAGAAGCTCCTTCCATCTCAAAATTTCCTAGACCTCACCTATCTCATAAACGCCAAGGCCATTCATTCGAACACATATGTTTATACCCTTGGTGCAATAAGAGCAAAAAAAATGAAAACCTCCCAAGCTTCGAAGAGAAAGAGGCTTCAAATTGAATAAGGCACCACACAAGTCCCTCCTCCTCAACTAAAAGCCAAGACGAAGTTATCTCTTGCCACTATTGATCAAAAATTGGACAAACTAATGAGGATGATAAAGAGAAGGTTCCTCTTCCTTCATATATTCACAGTGATATGGTGGATTTCCAAGAGAAACTAGGAGTTCCTCCTTGCCATCTTTCAGACTAAGAGAGGTTATTGTGTGAGTCTGTTAAAACACAAGTGTAAAGGTTATTGTGTGAGCCTCAAAACACAAGAGTATAGGTTATTGTGTGAGCCTTCAAAACACAAGTATAAAAGTTTGGTGTAAGCTTGAAAACACCTTTGAAAGATAGTGAAACACCCAATTTCTAAGAGTTGGGGAGTGGACGTAGGGTCGTTTATACCCGAACCTCTATAAATTGTGTGTTTCTTTTCTACTCATTTCTCTTCTCCCTTTCTTGTTTTAATTTTTATACACTAATTCAACCCCCCTTTCTTGGTGCCTAGGGCCAACAAATTCTCCTCTCTTAAAATTATTAAGAAAGTAGGGAAGAGAACATCACTCAAATTAATCTAGGATAGTTTGAAGGGGAATATGAAAGAGTTGATAGACTAAGACGAAAACTAAAGAGCCACACATAGTAGACCCTGCTCCATGGATATGTGGATCATATTCATCTCAGTGAGCTCAAAAATCCCCATTTTGTACCAATCATCTAAGAAAATTGGGAAGAGTCAATCTTCCTAGCAATGCCAGTCGTTTGAGGAGTAAGGCCATGCCTTAATTTTTCTAGAAGTCATAAATCCCTAAGTTTATCTCTAAATGGAAGCTCTCTTTCTACTAGCATTAGGTAAGGAGAGCTAAGTGAGTTATGATTAGAAGCCCCAATATTAATTAAGTACCCCTATTTCTTTCAAATGGCAGTTAGAGAGAAGTACTCTAATCGAGGCCTAAACAAAAAAATGGAGACCATGAAAAAAGGAAAAAGAGAATCTTATTGTTGGAAAAATTTGGGTGATAGTCTAAATTATATAAAGGTGATATGTGAACAAAGTAGATCCATAGTAGTCTTTAACTAAATTTATAGCAAATGAGAGATAATAGGAGTGGCTTGCACCAAATTGAAGATTAGTTACTTAGGGAACTGGAATTTAAATATTATTTCTCAAAATAGATACATTAAGTATCGGTTAGGAGTCATCTCTTATTAAGAGAGAAGAAGTAGTAGGAGCTATTAGATCCTACATAAAAAGAACAGTGTTATTTCTTAAAAGCAAAATGAGAAGAGCAACATCAAAAGGTAGAAATTTAACTAGGGAGATAAAGGGTTAGGGGAAACCTCCTTTTGAGGAATTGAAACAAATTAAGGATCCTAAGCAATTGTAAAAGAAAAGGTCATAGCAGATGTTGCAACAAAGGTACATAAGTCTAATTTCTAGCATAAGATAAAATTACAACAAGGTTGAAAATATTATTCCATGATTAATAAGATAGAGGAAAATTTAAATTTCATAGAAAATAAAACAACTATGCTAAAAAATCATTTTAACACATAAAATTTGTAAAAGTCCCTAAGGAAATTGGCTAGGTAGTCATTTCATATACAATAATTTTCTAGCAATCAAGTATAGAAAATTAGTTAAAGTGCAGTGTGGATGAATTGTTTTGATCAAAATATTCATATAGTAAAGGAGCCCTAAGTGACCAAGATAATAGTTCTTTATGTATTGGATGGGTGATTATGAAAGGAAAAAAAAATGTTGTGATAAAATTGCTATAAATTAAGGCCAAATTTATTCTGAGGTGATAAACAATTTTTGGTGATCAAATGTTGTCAAATAATATGATATGCCTAAGCCAAAAGTCACAAATAAGCTAATTGACCATTTTACCATATTTTTTGGCTAACTATAAATTTAAATCTATCTTTGGTCTAGTAGTAAAATGGGAAAAATAATACACAAAATTATAGAATGGCTTGTACGAGCCATTTTTATGAAAATCCTCAAAAGTTATATGGGATTTCTAAGGCTAAAAATTAGCTCAATGGCAACAAACACTAAGTAATTAGTCTAAAGTATTTTATTTATTCTCAAGAATCATAAAAATGGCTTATTAAAGCCATATCTATATTCAAAAGTGCTCAAAGTGGTTCAATGGTGCAAAATTATAGGGATCCCCAAGCAAAACAAATCCTAAAATAGGCAATTAACCCAATATACATCCTAAAAAATTCATGAAATTTCTTAGAAATTATTTGGGTGGGTCTTAACTATCATAATTTTTTAACAATTAATTTGAATTTTGATAGATTAATGGGTAATTTCCATTCATGGACAAAGCTTCAAAAATTCAAGCGCACCAAACACAAGATCCCAAATTCAACATAGTCACATTAAAATCTAAATAGCAATTAAGCTTGGCAATCCAAAAGGTATTAAAATTCAACTAACCACTTTTGAATCTCCTTTTGTTATTTATAATAATACTTGATGGTTTTTTTAATGAAAACTGGAGAGCACTAAAGAATGGGAGAACCAAGGATAGTCGAGCCAAGAAGAAAGCCCAAGGTTAGGCTTGTAGTGGTCGAGCAAGAGATGCCAATTGGTGGCATAAATGGAGACCAAATATGGGATTAAGAAACCAAACCAATCCAATTGGGTCCAATTTGCATGTGGAGAGAATACTTGACCAAGTCAGGTTTGTTGCCTTGCGAACTAAGAAAAGGTTGAATGAGAGTTGGACTTATGTGGTTGATGTTGTTACAGCCGAATTGGGAAGGCAAGTTAGGTTTGGGTACTTGCTTTATCAGTAGTTCTATTGCGCAAGGAATATAAGCCAAAAAGGTGATGGTTGGCTTGGAGTTCAAGTGAGGTTGAGTAATTGACATTGAAGGGTTAATTGATTGTAAGAGAAGAGAGAGAAAAGAATTTTATATTTTGTTATGTGTTGGCAATTTTGAAAGGAATGTGTTTTTGAATGAATGAGAGATTTTAGAGAAAGAGAGAGAGAGAGTGAGAGAGAATTGATTATTAAAGGTGAAGGAGATGGAACAATAAGAGAGAAATTTGAATAGGCCTCTTGGTTTGATTTTTAAGAAGAGAAATACATGGAAATTGAAAATAATTTTTGAATTATAATTTATCTTAGGAAATTGTTGATGGAGATTTATTAATAAATTTGAAATGGGTTTGGTGATAATGAAATTTGAAAAGAATTTTGAATTCGACATTTTAGGGATTGGTTTGAAGATGACAAGAAAAAGAAAGAGGTTTTAAAGGGTAAAAGGAAGAAGATGAAATGTTGAGTTATTGGAAAATTAGTTTTTTGCATAATTCCTTTAATAATTCTCTCTTCTCTCTCTCTTTCCTAATTTTTCTTTTTCTTTTTTCCAATACCAAACATCATGGCCATTATATTGACCCTTAGGCTTGAACTTATTTGACATGGTTGTGGAATTTAGGGAAGAAGAAGAAGTTTGGATTTAAATAAACTTTTGCTTGTGCTAGGTTATTTAGATGTAAGGGGCATTGTTTGCATACAAAATTAATTTTAGTCCAACCTAGTAGTTTTTCTCTTTGTTTAGTAAAACAAAGTAGCAGGGCAGAAAGTGAAAGAGGTGAATATTTATTTTCTCTCTACTTGTTTGAGAATGACTGAAAGTGAAGGGAAAGAATATTTACCCTCCCTTGTTTGGAAAACATAAAAATAAGTGTAAAGAGTATTAAATTTACAAAAAAAAAAAAAAAAAAAAAAAACTTTTTTTACTCCTTATTATGTTTTCATAAGTTTTATCATAAATAAAGTAACACACAATGTATACATATTTTATAAAATTTTACTATATATATATATATATATATATATATATATATATATATATATATATATATATATATATATATATATAATTAATTTTCATATTTAAATATAAATAATAATTTTATGATTGTCTTATGATAAGAATATTATTAAGCAGAAGAATATATAATTTTTTAATTTTCAAAAATGTCTGTAAAAGTTTTACTCCACTATTTAATTAGTTAAATATTATTAAATTACATGGTGTTGTATACCATCATTAACGTGTTAAATTTGTTTCCTTTTTTTAATGTACCAAAAGGATAATAAAATTTTATATATTTGTCTTTAAAACATGGTAGTCTCATATAGAGATTTGTTTTTTTTTTTTTTTTTTACTTTGGAGAGAGAAACGTAAGAACGTTTGAAATTGAAAGGAAAGGGAAATTTTGTAAACTAATTTTAACTTGTCATTTTCTCCCCAAATTTAGGTGACTACAAATGGTGAGCCCAAGTCACTCATTTTCTCTTCATTTTTCAAACAAGAGAAAACTATATTTCCATCCCTATTTTCACCCTCCTCCTTTTCTCTCCCCTTGTTTTCTCTTATTTCCAAACAAAGGTTTAGTCTAGCATATTAGATTTATTATTTAATTAAAGAATTTTTAATGAAAAAATAAATAAATAATTTTTGTTTAATGAAAATTAAATAAAAATTATTCTTAGAGTGGGGGAGTGCACTAGATAGTTAACCGTTGGAGGAAAAAATATGGGGAACATAAGGGGAGCGTGGAAGTTACTCTTTGTGTTCTATAAATGGGATGGAACTCAATGGGACATCAACACTAACAATCTTCCAATAAACCCAATTACCTCTACATATATATTGTATTTCAAATAAAAAATTTCCTATCAATTGATAGTATTTAGCTAAATTTTCGGTTGCAATCAAATTTGTAAGAACTTCCATTATTTTCTTACTTTGAGTAAATATTTTATTCTTATACAATGATGACAAGCATCCAATATCAAGCAATATCTTTTTCTCTCTTTTAATTTCATTATTTTAATCAACTTTTGTTTTCATTTCACAATTAAGTCTTTGGTTCCAATACAAATCCAAGCAAACTATAGTAAGAGAGCTTAGGGACCCAATCTTCCTTTGATCTAAAAGTCAGAAAAGTGCAATCCTATTTGATGGTTCGTGTACCTCACACGTGTGACATGCACAGTTCTACAAAAATATCATTAAACAAATATTGAAATAGTTCAACTAGATAAAAAAAAAATATTGATTAAGATTCTTAATTCAAAATCAAATTTGTCATAAAATTACTAATATGAATACAGTTAAAGTATTATTTTTCTTTTTAGAATATATATAATAATATTGGATCCAAAATTTTGGTTTAAAAGCTATTATTATTTCATCATTTTGTAAAAATTTGTTATTGTCAATTCAAAATAATTTGTTATAATAGTTAAAGATATATAAAATGTAGTATTTATTTTTTTCATATTGTGAGATTTAGATTGTTCTGTTGTGAGATTTAGAAGGAGTAAATTTTAATTTTTGATGTAAATATATAATTTAAAATTTTTTTATAGTACATAGAAGATAAAATGGTCAATTTTAAATAATATAAATAATAAAGAATATATAAATTTTTTTGAACGTGTCAGTATCACCACCTTTGTCAATGTTGATGTTTATCAATAAATGATTTATTTTTAATTTTTGTTAGGCATGCAAAAGTTTTTCTTTTTAAAAAAAAGAAATCTATATGGAGAAATTATTAAACACAAACAAAATTTGTAGGATTTATTCTTTTAATAGGGTAATATCCATGGGCGAAAAAGTAATTAATTTGCTATAGTTTAGAAATTTTATTGACATGGATTTTTAATGTCGTAAGGTATATGTTATACTTTGATTATAAGAGATCATCACAAATATTTTTATTCTCTCCTTCCATTTTTTTTTTTTTTTTGCCTTTTAGCCATAACAAATTTATTTTTTACCTACAACTCTCTGCTTTTGATCATTCGCTCTTGTTAATACACCCTTTAGATTTTTTTTCCACTCTATTTTTCTCTTGTATCTCATTTCTTTGCAAGGTTTGGGTTAAAATCTCTCAATCTATTAGTAAAGCAAACACATTTTTGTTGTGGATTCCTATATACATGGAATTAAAAGCTTATTTATTACTCTTTCATCCACCTTCTTTATCAAAACTTTTCGTTAATTTTTTACAATATCCTACAATTACATTGTCTTTTTTATCTAGGAAGATTTTCTTTTAGTTCTTTCAAAATGAGTAGTTAGTACCATTGAAGAAATTACGTTTATGGACAAACTAAACATCTTGATTTGTCATGATCTTGTAATTAACTCTTCAAAAAAGAGACCTATTGTGATGCCACTTTTTCTCTAGTAGGCAACTAAGAGGGATTGAATTAGATATTGGTAAATTGTTGCATAATAAGTGCTTAATAAAAAAAACATAAAGAATATTGAGTATGAAAAAACTATGACAAAGGTTCAATGATAATCCACCTATGTCTTCAACTTAAATGAATTACTTAAGCAATCCATTATCTAAGTTGCTTATATTTATTAATTTATGAATTTTTAACCTAGTTAATTATATTAACATGCATATGGAAAACAAAATCTAAAATTTATATGATATATATTTACCATATTTGAAGATGAAGAAGTCCATTTATTTCTTCATAATAAAGTCATGATGAAGTTCATCAAAATAGAGCCATACTTTGAAGACAATAGGCACTTTAAGTAGAAGTCAAAATCTATTAAGAGAAGCCATGCAAAAGAGAGTTGAAATAAAGAATAAAAGGGGAGAAAAAAAGAAGAGAGGTTTCCAATAGTCGTGGAGAAATCCTAATGTTAGTTGAAGATAGGACATAAGAAAGACAATGAATTATAAAGAATGAAGAATGTAAAGCTAAGCTATTGAGAAATGACCAACATCCATGGAGAATTCAATGGCTTAAGCCAACTACCTATGGATTACATCTAATGCCCATCGAATAATTTTGATATTGGGTTAGTTACTAGATTATAAAAACATAATGCCTGAGGAAAACCTTAATGGATTATTAAAATTGAAAAGGCTAGTAGTTGAAGAAGCTAACGCCAAATGTAGAGACAACAAGTATAATCTAATTGCTTATTGATGGTTTAATGAGTAGTTTTCTACAGATTTAAAAAAGAATTCCTTATTTCTATTAGATAAGTTTTGCCCTAACCCATATAAATACCTTGTATGGAACCTTAAAAAGGCTATAAGGCTAGAGAATATGTTCAAAAATACTATGCAAAGGGTTAATCTTATTTGCTTATTATAAGCTTTGCGAGTAAATTTTGTATTTTATGTGTACCTTTCCTTGAGTACTTATTTTATCTTACTACCAATTTTAAAAGCTTAGACCTATTTGGGTAATTCCTTGTATGCATTAAACTTATGTTGGTGCTTAGCTAAGCATTTAGATACATTTTGATTTATTGAGATTACATAAGAAGATTATTATAGAAGGTTCCCATTATGCTTATAAAAAGTAAGGATCTTCTTAAGCTTAAAATAGGGAAGGTTATTTTAAGCCTAAAAATAAAGAAGTAAATGCCTAAATGGATACAAAGGGAGAATACATAGGTACATTACTAAACCCCTATAAATCTTATGTATCCTTTGGTCTTTTCTTGTAAACGTCTTTTATCTATTTGAAAGAGAGAAAGAAAAAGAAAGAGAGAGAACTTTGAGTGCATATTTCATTACTAATTGAACTTGAGGAACTTTTAAATAAGTTTTCAAGATTTTAATTTGTACTTACTTCACCTCCCTCTTGACTTGTCTTGTTCTCGTAAGGACCAACAAATGGTATCAAAGCCTAGCTTTGAATTTTTAAAAGGATGCTCAAATTTTCTTAAAGAACTTTAGTGTTAAAGTACCAGATTTAAATAAGTATAAAATCAAAGGCCAACCCATGCTAAGACTTACTTTATTTGACACTATCAATTATAAATATTAGAGAATGCACGTTTACTCCTTCCTTCAGTTGGTGCCTTTTAAGCTATCAAAATTTTTTTTAAAAAAGGGTCTATATATAGTGATTTTGTATTTAATGATTCTTAAAGATGTATACCTATGATGATAGGTTATTTTTGTCATTTATAAGGCAAAATGGTGGATTTAAATGCTTAGAGAGGTAAATGATCAAGCAATCATCACCTAAGCACTTTTTTTTGTATTATGGTTAAGGTTGAGTAACTGCACAAATGGTTGGGAAACTTGTATAGATTCATTTATATCATCAAGAATAATTTGTAAATCTTAAAGGTTGTTATGATATATATATATATATATATATATATATATAGTTCTATTTCTATATGGATGATTAAAATAATCTCACATATAAACCTCACTCACCCTTTTACTTATTTTCCATAATTTAAGATTAACATTTCCTTTAGTGGTTAGCTTTAAACTAATGGAGGGGAGAAAACAAAGCTTAGGAATAACAATCCTTTTTATTTTAAGCTATTATTATTCATCATCTTCAACCTTCCCATGTAGTCTTAATCATAGTTATAGTTCTCAATAAAAAACTAAGCCCTCTTCCATTAAAAAATTCATTTTTCTTTCATGAAAAATGACCTAAATCAACCTTTAAATATATCTTTGCCCTTATTTCTTTATATTTCTACTCTTTCTATATGTTAAAACTGTCATTCCATGAGCTCACCTTACTTTCACTATTAAAAACCACCAAACTCTACAAGACCACTATTAAAGCTCTAATTTCTCTCTTCCATAATTATGAATGTCAAGTAAAGAAGGCTTTTGTATGGTGTTTTTTTTTATGAAAAATCTTGATTCTTTAAGCATTTGAACTATCCATGTCCATCTCAGAGTACTCAAGGGACTAATCATACTTAAGGTAGTCATTTGAGGCTAAGCTAAGGTCAAGACATCTTTGCTTTTTTATTTTGTTACTTGCTTTACTTTATCTCCATTCTCATTTTCTAGTTTTCTAGATTATAGTATCCATCTTTTTAGATAGCATATGGGTTTGATTAAATCATTCTTGATCTATGTAGATATACTAGTCAGTTGAGCATGGATGGCTCATTTTGGTGGAAAATTTTTTTAAACTTAAATGTGTTATGATCTATGTATATGAAAAAGTAAACCTTCATGCATATCAACCGTTTTTCAAGAGATTTGTATTTCACATAAAAATATTCTTTATACTATAATCTTTGATTCGAAGAAAGGATGAGGACAAACATGTATATTTATGTAGAAATGTTACAAGTCAAGTTTATATCATTATGCAATTCCAATGAATATCATCATGCAAAACATTAAATATTTCATTTTTGAATATAACATTCACCATAAATTATTTTGTTCATTCTTATGCTTAGTAGTTGTTATCTATAAGCAAGCTTAATATATGTGTTATGTAAAATATAAACCCACATAGGTATCAAGATGCTTTATGAAAATGATCTTAGATCTTTTATAGATGGCATAGTATCTATGCATATGGCCTTTTATTGAGACTTTTCCTACATTTGTATTTATTTACTTAGTTTGCTCTCATGATTATATTATTTAATCTTCAATGATTTATGCAAATGAATAAGTTGTCTAAATGATCCCTTATTCATGTAGATGAATTTAATTAAATGCATCATGTTTTAGGTCTTGTGTTAAATCATTGATCTAGGTTAACAATTAAGCTTAGTGAATCAAAAATCAATAAGAGATTGGAATATCTATATGGCTTAGGGTGTTTAAAACCTATCAAAGGAGGTACCTAACTTATGACCTTGATTTTCCAATCACATTAATCGACAACTCCTTTCCTTTATGGGTTTTACTAATATACTACCTTTATTATTGCCCATCAAAAGTTTTACTGTTAGAGATCTACAATCGTATTGCTCATTACCTTAATACCTTGATGCTTAAGCATAATGCCTAATAATAATTCATTATTTAGAAAAAATTAGGAAGCAGTCTAGTATGGATAAAACTCTATGTTTATAAGGTCCTTATCTATTAATAAAGAATAAACCAAATGAAACTTAAATGGAAAAACATGTTGATAATATGTTTGACAAGGAGAAAAAGGCAAGTGATAAATATTGACAAAGCCATTTGTATTCTCTTTTATGCTTTAAACAGAAGAAAGTACAACAAAGTAATCATGAAGACTACCATGAAAGAAATTTAGAAGGCTTTAGAGATTACATATGAGGTGATTATTGATATACCTAATTTATGCAAAGTATCATACAAATCAATACATAGTGAAAATTGAAAATTTTTGTAATTTCTCAAACTTATGAGTTATGTCTAATTGCAATTATAATCAAAGCAAGCAAGATAAGATGAATACTTACCAATTGATCCCCTAAAGCTTCTACAATAATATCCATAAAGTGACCATTTTTTTTTCTAGTTGTAGCCTTGGCTATTGCCTATAATTGTTGTAGAAGCCAAAATCCCTCATTAGGCCTCTACTGTTTCTATACACACCATAAAAAAATAGTCATTTTTAGTGATCAAACATGTATTCTAATCTCAAGCAAAAAGTGTGTACACAACTAGTCTATGCATGTAACAAAGCCCTAAATTCTTGATATCATGTGATTCAGAGCAACCTGCTACAAATATTGAGGCTACAATAATGATTTGTTCCTAAAATTCTTAATCTTTGTACTCTAAGGGAGGCGTGGTGTGGCCATGTTTGAGAAATCCAAAAATCAAATTGAACATGTGCATTAACACTCTATAGGCGATGCCAAATAATCTAATACTGAACTATTTGGGTCAGTTGGATTGGTCAATTTGCCCTAGAGAGGGGGTAGCAAGGAACTCTAATGTGACACTAGCGTAGGTGGGTTATTTCATATGTACAAATTTTGACAATCCAACACAAAAAACATCCAAACCAATATCTCATTCTAATTTGATGGTTTTCAAAGTACCCTCACAATAGAATTTATTCGATTTAAACCCTTTGTTTTTTTTAAGGATTGGTAATAGATATTTAGGCTTAAGCTTGCAAAATGTAAATTTTGTGTGAACAATACTAGGGTTGGTGGTTGCGAAATTTTAAAGTCTGAGGATGAAAAGGTATTTGGGCTTTGAGGTTAAGTAGTTTGCTTTGAGGAAGGGATGATAGCTGAAGGAGTGAACGATGTTCGCTTGGCTATTCTCTTGAATGAGACAAAGTGGTGTTTTGAGTTTTGGAGGAGAAACAATGAAGAATAAGGATTTGGCCAGTTGATGACATTAGGAGAGAAAAAAAAGAGTTTTAAGAAAAAAAGGAAAGGAAGTGATTCGAGGAAAAAGGGACAATGTGGTGGAACATGGATTCGGTTAGGGACAACATGGGGGAATGATTAACTTCTGTTTAGGGTTAGGAAGGAAGGGCGGGCTTTAACTTTTTCCCGGGTCATGTTACTTGACAAATGAATGTCTGATCTCATTGTTTATCTCTTCTGATAGCCCATAATGCATTGTCTAGTTTAAGTGACCAATCATTTCATAGGGTGGAAACTATTATCTCCAAAATATGATTGAACTCTCTATTGGAGATTTCCACTTCCCCACTTGTTTGTATGTGAAAATACGTCCTACCATTGCTTATAATATTTGTATGCTCCAAACCTTAAGAAAATGAATCTTTTTATGAACCTAATCACAAACTTTGCTTCATTTATAGGAGTAACAATTGCCTCTACCTATTTAGACACATACTCAATAGCTACTAAGATGTAATGTTGCCTATAAGATGGATGAAAGGGACCCATTAGGTCAATTTTACATACATCAAACAATTCCACCTCTAGAATATTGCTCATACATCAAACAACTGCACCTCTAGAAAATTTCTCAATAGCATTTCATGGTGTCTATATATATTTCATGTCCTTTGGCAATGATCACATGAATGCATAAATTTCTAAGTATCTTTAAACATCAATTTCTAATAAAATCCACTTTGTAAGACTTTTTAATAGTTTTGGTTGTGATACAATGACCCACAGTCTCTAATGAATGACACTATGTAAGGATTCTATGAACTACTTCCTTAGGAATGCACTTTTGAATGAGACCATCGACATAATTCTTGTAAAAGAAGTGGTTCCTCATAAAAGTAGTGTTTGTAATCTACTAGGAACTTTTTCTTTTGTTGGAAAGCAATGTCCAGAGGGAGAATACCACTTACTAAATAGTTCATAATATTCAAGGTGTGCTAAGTGAAAGTACAAAAATTTTCTTATTTTGAAATGCCTCATTAATTGCCATGTTGTAATTCTCATTCTCCTTAGGCTACATTCTTGATAAGTGATTTGCAACAAAATTTTCAGCCCCATTTTTGTAATAGATTTCAAGATCAAACTCTTGCAATAAAAGTAACGAAGTATGAACTGAGGCTTGACATCTTTCTTACTTAAAAGGTACTTGATTGCAGAATTATTTGTGTATGCAATGACTTTAGATCCATCAAATGAGACCAAAATTTGTCAAATGTGTACACAATAGCAAGTAACTTCTTCTCTGCGGTGGCATAATTCATTTGAGCTTTTATTGAGTGTTTTACTCGCATAATAGATAACATGCATTCACTTATCCTTCTTCTAGCCTAAAATAGCTCCAATGACATGATCACTTACATCGCACATAAACTCAAATAGTTGGCTCCAATCTAGAGCTACTATAATAGGTACTGATGTCACAACCTTTTTCAACCTACAAAAAGCATCCAAACACTCTTGATCAAAATTAAATATAACATCTTTATTAAGTAAATTGCAAAAAGGTTTTGTAATCTTAGAAAAATCTTTAATAAAGTAATAGTAAAAGCTTACATGACTAAGAAAATTTCACATAGATGTAGGTGGATGCATCTTTTTAATGATATCTATTTTTGCTATTTCCACCTCTATTGTGGCCTAGTGCACACCTTCTCGAATTATAAAATGGCATTTCTTCAAATTTCACGCTAGATTTGTCTCTTCATAATGATGCAAAATATTGGAAAGGTTAGTAAAACATGCATCAAAAGAATTATCAGATACAAAAAAAAGATCATCCATAAAAATTTCCATAGCTTTCTTAATAAAATCATTAAAAATTATCATCACACACTGTTGAAATATAGTCGGTGCATTATGTAAACTAAATGACATTCTCCTAAATTCAAATATGTCATATGGGTAAGTGAAGGTGGTTTTCTCTTAGTCATCCAGATCGATAAGAATTTGATTATAGTTAAAATAACCATATAAAAAGCAATAATAAGGATAACCCACAAGCCTTTCAAGCATTTAGACAATGATTGGTAATGGAAAGTGATCCTTGTGAATGGCCTTATTAAACTTTTTGTATACACATCATCTACTTGATAACTATTCTATTGGAAATTTATTCATCTTGCTTGTTTATAATGGTTATCCTACCCTTTTTAGGCACAACATGCACGAAACTCACCCATAAGTTACCAAATATTAGGTAGATAATACCTGCATCCAAAAGTTTCAAAATTTTAGCCCTCACCACCTCTTTTATATGAGGATTTTAATCTCCTTGGGTGCTCAATAGATGGTTTATAATAATCCTCCATGGGGATTTGATGCATGCAAAAGGAAGGGCTAATCCCCATAATATTACTAATGATTCATCTTATGGCTGTCTTCCTCTTTCTTAATTTTCTCAATAACTTTTCTTCATGCAATTTAATTAAGTCTATTGAAATTATCATAGTCAAGGTTAGGTTTTTAGTAAGAAATGCAAACCTTGTATGAAGAGGAAGAGGTTTTAGCAATAAAATTAGAGCCTTTTCAATTGAAAGGGGAGGAAGAGCCTTACCTTGTCTTAATTCCTCAAACATAAAACTTTTAGATGGAGGATTTGCTTCTAAAAAATGGGTTGCACTTACAATTTCATAATTCTCATGTAATGACAATGCTCATTGAACCAAGCAAGGTTCAAATGGATTTTCAAAATGCTTTTTTGAAAAACCTCTTACAGTAATCCATAAATCACATCCACCCTATGGCAATTTTTTATGGAAAAAGACTATTTTATTGCCTTGAAGATGTTATAGCCCCTATGTTGCCAAGAAAAGTCTCTAAAAAATTAATGTTGTTTATATATCCTCATACATGCTAAGCATGATGAAATCTACTAGTATGTAGATTTCTCCACTTGCATGAGAAAATTTTCCACTACTTTAATCAAGTATTTCATGAACCGATCTGTAAGTTGTAAAGTCACTGTGGTTGGTTGGATCCCATTAATATTTTATTTCCTATAAATAAAAATAAACATTAGACTAATACTAGTAGCTAAATCACATAAAGCTCTATAAAATTTTGCAATTAGAAATTTGGCAAGAAATGGAGAAACTCTCTAGATCTTTATGTTTTAGTGGAAGCTGATTTTGGATGATTGCACTACACTCCTTGAAAAAAGCTAATTTTCTTTTATTAGACAAAATATCGTTAAGAAATTTGGCATATTTAGGCATTTTTCCTAAGGCCTCGATAAAGAAAATGTTGATGTGAAGTTATTTGATAATCTCTAAGAATTTAACATATTACTTGTTCAACTTATGTTTTTATAACCATTAAGGAAAATGAATGAGTATAACGTAAGGTTATACTAATGTAGGCTCACTTCCTTCTTTCTCATATGGACTGGTGTTTAGGGTTTTGTTTCATCACTTTCTAAGATTGAATTTTAGGAATTTCAATCATCTTTAGAGCTATCTTCTCATTTCCTACCTCGTGCTTGCATATGGGGTTGATTATTTCCATGCCATTTCTTTATGTTAATGCCTTGCATTGCTTTATTATGTTAATTTCAGTCTTACTAGGGAGTGTAGCTTATGTTCTTACACCAAAATTATTAGCTAATTGCCCAATTTGCATCTTTAAATTCCAAATGTGTTGCTCCTTTTAGTTCACCCTCAATTCAAGCTTATCTATCTTATCTAGCTTAGTCTCTACCTTTTCAAATTTCTCAATAAAAAACTTTTGCATATCCCATGGTTGTTTCTCCTCATGTTGAGTTTGTTAGCCTACATGAATTCCATTTGGTTTCCTTTAATGAAAAATAGGAGGATGAGAAGGCTTCGCTTGATTCCTCCACTCGTGATTATTAGTAGTGGAATATGGATTGTTGGGCTACCTATTGAAATTGGGCATATTACACTTGTTTGGCTAAATTTTAAACAAAATGACTTCCCACTTAGCATTCAATTCCCATGTATCCTCTATCCCACCATCACAATTCAATGGTGAGGTTTTAATTACATGCATACTCACACATTCAAGTTTCTTTGCAAGAGTATCCACCTTAGCATTTAGCATGGTATAGGCATAATGACATGAACGCTCGTAACTCATTTGTTTATCCCCCATTTCACTTGGCTATTAGTAGTTATTTGAGGCCATCTCTTATAATAAAGAATAAGCTTCATTAATTGATTTTCCTATGAGGCACCACCTACTGCAACAATAATAGTATTTGTTTAGTACATAATTTACATATATTTTATAACTAATTCATTTCAATATTGATGATATTATGTTAAATTTTCTATGAAAAGGATTACAAGAAGTAAATTTATGTTTTGTAGGCTTAAAAGGGAGAGAAGTGGTCAAAGAGCAAGAAAAACAACCTAAGTTCTAATTTTCATTATTGCTTAGTATTAGGCATATATTCCTTTGCATGGCTTCAAATAAGGTGATTCAAAAGCCATTGGAAAGCAAGGACATAGGACAATAACTTTTATGTTTTACATTTGAGTTAATTCTAACATCTTTCAGGTTAAAGGTCAATATCAATTTTGCAGACCAAGCTACATGGCCACTCACCTAATAAGCAAATTTAGGCAGAATGTATTAAAAACACATACCCTCAACAAATGGTCATGTGCCTCAACACATGACTTTGTTCCTTCAAAGCATAGTTGTGTGCCACTAAAAACCCAAATATAATATTTTTAAATCTCTCAAAACTTTTCCTTTTTCAATCCCTAAGCTTCCTACTGAGTATACACCTTAAACACACTATTTAAGGAGGCAAAACCCCATAAATTAGAGGATGAATAACAAATCTAGGGCATCAAATAACCATTTGAGAAGCAAAGGAATCAATTATGAAAGGGTTTAAAAGTAAACAAGACTAGAAAGTTAATCATTCAAGAGCTTCAATAATTGAAGTCCATGGCTTCAAACATCATTAGTTTGATTATTTCTTCTTCTCTTTCTTTCATTATGAGCTAATTATCTTTAAACTAAGTTGTAAATGGATCTTATATCATTTATATTAAGGTTATAAATGGATCTTGTATGACTTATATTGGGTTTTCTTAATCAAAGTATTTTTTTTTGTTTCTTTGATTACTAGTGCTAGAAATTGTTGAGTGCTTTATGTTTGATTAACTGGCCATTAATCATATTAGTTCCATGAATCAATAATAGAAACATGCTTTTCATGGAACAAAACCTTTTATAATTTCCTTATTTTGTTATTGATTTAAGGAACCTTAACAAATCATTGTTATCCATAGAGTATTGTCTTGTGAGGTAATTACATGATGTTTAGCTTTTGAGTTAAGGAACCTTTAGCTAAACATACTCTTACATGTCAATTTCTACTCTAGAGGGATTAACTCATCACCACATTGACTGAATAGTAACACTTGATGAATGAACCAATTAAACAAGGATTAAGAACCCATTAGAAAGTAACCAAGTAAAATTAAACCTTTAACTAACTTCTTATATTAATTGTCTTCTTCTTATATTAATTGTCTTCTTTGCAATTACTTTATGTATATTTTACTTAGTTTTAATTATTAGTTTAAACCTTCTTTTATATTGAACTTCTAAATAATACAAGGAACAAGATGCTTAGTACTTAATCTTGATCATCATAAGAATGATATCCATACTGTTGTGCACTTTATTACTTGATAGCATGTGCACTTGCAGCTCAAGGGTTTTTTATATAACACTAACTGGTCATTAGTAATGTGCACCAAATGGTTAAGTCTATTATAAAAGGTTTAGATTATCAATTAATCCAGTAAGCCATGATGTGGATACGTTATTTATAGCTCCTTATACCTCTACCATGATTCATATAATGTCTCCTCAAGCTCTTGCTCAAAGCTTGCCTCAATTGTGTGGTCTTGCCTAATGGAAACTATTTTCCCAAGAAAGGTTAAGAGAGCTTCTCCATGTTGCAAATGAGTTAGGTGCTATAAATTTCAAACCACCACATAACTTTATCTCTCAAGGAAAAAGAGAATAGCCTCAAGCGGATGACATCAATTGCTCCATTAATTTGAAGGTTACATAAATCTCAATAAAATTGGCAATATGAGCATTTGGATCCTTATTAGTTTGACCTTCAAAAGTATTTTGTACACAATTTGGATAATCACTATTGTTGCTTTAGGCAAACTCTTTTTCTAGGTTTGCATTTGCCTTCAAATGTGAAATGTGTGCTCAATTTAGGATCAAATTCATATAACTGTAGGCTTTTTTAATGTCTCGTACACCAAGGGCTTCACCTATCAATAAGAATAAAACATAATTAGACTCACAAAATATTAAATACAGAATTTAAAAACTAGAATAATGGAAATCGTAAGTGAAATTAATATTATGAAATATCAATCCTCAGTAGCAATGCCAAAAATGCGTTACATATGAAACTCTTGCCAGTGCACAAATCTCTTCAAGTAATATAATGAGAAGTACAGTTCGTTCCCATGAGAATTAATTAATACAAGTACCAATAAAAGCCTCAATTTTTCTATTATTTTGTAATCAAATTATGAAGATGAAATTACCCTAAGAAACTTAAATTATGAAATTAATTAAATAAAACAAAAATTAATTTGAAATAAACTCTTATGTAAATGGTTTTTAGGGAATTCAAGTTCACCACAAGACTATTCCACAAATATACCAAGGCTTTATTTCAAATGTGTAACATCCCTATCCCTATTCATTGGCATTATCACATGAATATATTCATTGCACAAATGATATGAAATCACATATAAGCATATGCACTGTATCAAATGATATGAAATCTCACATGAACATATGCATAGGATAAATAA
>CATIWR010098458.1:0-18249 GCA_949677035.1 Omphalea diandra | reverse complement strand
AAATCTTATAGAGATTATTCATACTGATATTAATGGACTTCATTCACCTATTATTTATGGCAATAGATATTTCATTACCTTCATTGATAATTTTTCTCGTTATGGCTATCTATACTTGATAAAGGAGAAATCTGATACCATTGAGATGTTCAAAATTTTCAAAACTAAGGTTGAGAAACAATTAGAAAAGTCATTAAAATTGTGAGGTCTAACCGTGGGGTGAATATTATGGCAAATATAATGAGAATGGATAACATATGGGATTGTTTGTTAAATATTTGTAAGAGTGTAGAATATTTGTCCAATAAACAATAAGAGTGTAGAATAGTTGTCCAATAAACAATGTTTGGTAGTCCCAAACAAAATAGTATCGCTGAAAGACATAATTATTCTTTGAAGGATATGATGAGGAGCATGTTGAGTAGGTCTAACTTATTTGAATATTTTTGGGGTGAGGCTATTAAAACTACTCTTTTTATTTTGAATCGTGTCCCTAGTAAATCCATACCTAAAACACCTTTTCAGTTGTAGACTGCTAGAAAACTTAGTTTAAATCATTTCCGTGTTTAGAGTTGTCCTACTGAGGGTAGAATATATAATCCAAATGAGAAAAAAGACTGACCCTAGAACTACTCATTGTTATTTTATTGGGTACCCAACCCATTCTAAAGGACACAAGTTCTATTGTCTTACATGTGGAACAAGGATTGTAGAGTCTATGACTGCGAAGTTTTTGGAGATGGATGTTGCTAATCTGGACATTTCTGAACCACTTTTCCATGATGTACAAAGTGGAATTGCAACCATTCCTTTACTTTCATCTCATGAAGTGATTATAAGGGTTCCTATTCAAGTAGATGGTGATGGCGAGGGTGAGGGTGCAGTTGATCTTTCTCCTCCTATTGAGAATCCTCCAGAGTTTGTTGTAGTCAAAACATTACCTTTTAGAAGGTCTATTAGGGCGATAAGGTCAGTAATTTCAGATGATTATGAAGTTTATCTTGATAAAAGTGATTGTAATATAGGTCATGTTGTTGATTCTGTATCTTATGATGAGGCAGTTAATAGTGTTTATTCTTATTTATGGATTGATGCTATGAAAGATGAAATGGCATCAATAAGTCATAACGGAGTTTGGGAACTAGTGAAACTTCCTTCTAATCATAAACTTATAGGTTGCAAATGATTATTCAAAACTAAGAAGGATTCTAAAGGAAAACTTGAGAAATTTAAAACCAGATTGGTTGCTAAGGGGTTTACACAGCGTGAGGGTATTGATTATAATGAGACTTTTCCCCCTATTTCCTCTAAAGATTCCTTTAGAATAATTATAGATTTAATTGCTCATTTTAATTTAGAGTTGCACCAAATGAATGTCAAAATGACATTCTTAAATGATGATTTGAGTGAGGAAGTTTATATGGTGCAACCCGAGGGTTTTAAAGAAAGTGGTAAAGAACATTTTGTGTGTAAGCTGAAGAAATCTATATATAGTCTCAAACAAGCTTCTCGTCCATGGTATCTCAAATTTGATAAGGTAGTCACTTTACTGGATTTTACAGAGAACAAGATAGATCAATGCATTTACCATAAGATTAGTGGGAGTAAATTTATGTTTCTTGTTCTCTATGTTAATGATATTTTGTTGGCTAATAATGACATGGGGATGATTTGTGAGACTAAACAGTTACTTTTTATGAGGATATGAAAGATCTTGGAAAGACATCTTTTGTCTTAGGTATTGAGATTCGTCGTGATCAGTCATGTCATTTGTTTGGTCTTTCTCAAAAGACCTATATTGATTGTGTGCTTAGTAGATTTAATATGCAATCTTGCAAAGATGGAGATACTTCTGTAGTCAAATGAGATAAATTTAGTAAGGACCAATGCCTTAAAAATGATATAGAGAAACAAACCATGAATAATATTTCTTATGCAAGTGCAATTGATAGCTTGATGTATACCCAAGTGTGTACAAGACCAGATATTGCATACATTGTTAGTGTTCTTGGTCAATATCTTTCTAATCCTGGATGAGATCATTGGATAGCTGCTAAGAAAGCAATGAGATACTTGCAAAAGACAAAGAAATAAATGTTGGTTTATAAATGGATGGATGATTTTGAAGTAGTGGGGTATTCAAACTCTAATTTTGCAGGCCGTCAAGATGATATAAACTCCACTTCGGGTTATATTTTTATGCTTGTCGGTGGTGTTGTTTCGTGAAAGAGTGTTAAACAAACACTTACAACTTTTACTATTATGCAAGCTGAATTTGTTGCTTGTTATGGTGCTAGTACACAAAACTATATGGTTGACGAATTTTATTTCTGGTTTGCTTATGGTTGATTTTATTGGTAGGCCATTTCGAATATATTGTAATAATAATGTTGTTGTGTTCTTTTCTAAGAACAATAAATGTTCAAGTGATTCTAAGTATATGAAGATTAAATATCTTACAGTCAGAGACTTAGTAAAAAAAGGAGACATTGAGATTCAGTACGTTAGTACTGATTTAATGTTAGCTGATCTTCTAATCAAAGGACTTAGACTCATAATTTTCAAGAAACATGTTAGTGATATGAGTGTTGTAAAGTCTTTTGATGTGTTTGGTTAGTGAGAGTTTTATGCTTGCAATTGAACATCTAAGTTAAATAATTTTGCTACATTATTTATTCATATATATTTATATGAGTTGAGTACTTTGTGGTTATTTGTTATGAATATGTGCGCATTCAATATATATATATAGCATGCTATGAGTTATACATAATGTTTTTAAGATTAATGTAATTATCTTAAGCTATATTAATTAGTTTCCAATTATATTTCTGGAAACAAAGGATAAGGTATATGTTGTGTGTATTTCCAAAATGGAAACAAAAGCCTTATTGTGAAGCCTTGTGAATTTCTCTTGTTCATTTGAGCATGTGCGAAAGAGAAATATTTGAGGGACTGACAAAGAAAATAGTGTATTTATCACAAGTGAGTGTTATTTTATTGTTGCACTGTCATATCGGAATCCAGGTCGGTTAAGTTATTAATATTTGTGACTATGGATTGGTATTATGTCAATAAGAGACATAATTATTGTCATGATCCGATATTGATAATTTAATGCGGACATAATTATATTTAAGGTGTCATTTTATCAATAAACTATATGTTTTCTAAAATTTTGTAGTCACATTTGAGTCTAAAGTATTTAGTCCGAGAGTTATTTTCAAAAATATTTTCTTTCATAATTAATATTGCCTAAGTGGAAGAATGTTGTAATTTTTTTGTGTGGACTAATATTAATTATTAGTTTGTTTTAATTTTTTTAAAAAATAGACTGAATAATATAGTTTATTGATTAGTTTGCAAGCCCAATTAAAATAGTGATAAAATGAGTTATGAGCTTATGACACCTTTAGTGGGCCGATATGGAAGACGGTCTGTGTTCCCCTAATTTAATATGAACCTGTGATGGGTGGGTCTGTTAAATTTATTATAAATAAGCTAAGATTTCTCTCTCGCCTTCTAACCCTAACCCTAGTTGCTACACTCATTAGTAGTCATCTTGAGAGAAGGTCAAGAACATGAAAACTTAGCTTTTGATTTTGATTCTTCTGATCTATTTTCTTGGTGTTTAATTCCAGTGATTGATATTATAGCTCAAAACAATTTCGAATCTACTGCGCAAATAGGTGTGCAATTTATTTATGGTTAACTGTTGATTGGTGTTCTAAATTTATATACTAGATCTTGAATAAATTTTTACACTATGAAGAGCTGTAAGTGGGGACAATGCCAGCAAAACCACCATACATGATTGAAAACATATTTATAACAGGATTGAAATTAGATACTCAAATGATATAGAAAAGGATCGGAAAAAGGTAATGAATGCAATAATTCATCTTTCTTCAACTAAGTTGAGAATAATTCACATAATGATGATGATTAAATTCAACCCAAAATCAATTTTCGGATTGTTGAAAAAAGATGACCACAAGTTAGGCAGTTTTCATTATATAGAATAGAAAGGGTCGAAAAGAAAAGTATTTCATAGTAATGATGGAGCTATAAGGTGCATTATGGATCGGTTAAGCATCTCACCAGATAAAAACAAACACTGCTCCAAATACTTGTATTCTAAAGATGTTGCTGCTACTACCGCCATAGCTATCAATTATTAACCAATTAATTTTAGTTTAGTTGTACTAAAGTCACTTTCTGAAATAAAATATTATGAATTGAATCTTAGTTGAGGATCAATTAATTTTGTTTAAAATAGCAACTAATGAGATAGATTTGTAGAAGACAAATCCAATAAAATATTCACTAAGATTGATCACTCCCACGAAAGCACCATCTTATAGGGAAATATACACCACAATGAGTGAGAGTTTTACATCCTATTTCATATAATAAATCAAGTCTATAAAACTCTATTTTGAAAACTTATATTTTAAAAAAATTTTACAAAAAAAAATTAAAGAATAATTTGATGAGAAAATTAAACAATTTTATTAATTTAAGATTTATTTCAAATGATTTTTTTTTTTTTTACTAAAGTGAATGAATTTTGTTAATAGAATTGATTTTTTTTTCCTTTCTCTTACCTAAGGGAGTGAAAGTGTTGCTAAATCGCATTTATAAGAGCAGGTTTCGTGATGCTGTTAAAGCTTGTGCTAGTGCTAGTGCTACTAAAAACTTTTAATTATTGGGGTTTTATACATCAGGTGGTACATATGACATCTAATTTCTACTTGTGTTAATAAGAACAAATGTTTAGAAAATCGGGATCAATTGATTAGTTTTATCGATTAAAGTAAGAATTAGATTATTGGTTGATTTGATTAATTTTAAAATTATTTTTTATTTTAAATTATTATAAAATATATTTTTATTTTTAATATTTTTAAAATTGGTTTAATAATATTTTTTTAAAATTTATTCAACCGTAAACCAACAAATTCTCTTACCATTACTTTCTAAAAACACTGAACGGTTGCTAAATTAAAGCCACTAGTATTCATGCCTTGTTCTATATTATGTGGCAAGCAAATCAAGCCATTTCTCCTCACGCAACCTTTGAAGTTGATCAGCTATAGATGGTCGATATATTCGCTTTAATAAAAAGAAAAAAAGTTCTCCTCTGCATGAAAAGTTACGATCAGCGAACAATTTTTTTAAAAAAATTTTGGAGAAAAAGGAAGGGGAAAAAAAAAATACCTTAGACAATTTACCACCTGCGACAAAATATACCACAAAGATTTCGATCAGTGAAGAACTTGTACGTACGTACAAATATCAGCAATTCTCTTGCTTTGGTTAGGAGACGATGAACAGTCATAATCCCTAGGTATCTTCTCAACTCAACCTATGGTGGGGAGAGAATGCAAGAAAAATCTTATGTTAATCTTAGTATTACTATGGTGTCATGTCTTAACTAATACTAATGCCTGCATGTGCCAATATAGCTTAGCTTGTAAAGTGTATCTCTTTGCTGAATAAATTTAAGTTTGAATCTTCTTTTTTTAAGTTATGAAAAAAATATTAATCATATTAATTCAAACAGTAAGAAAATGTGCTCTATATATATATATATATATATAATTTTGAGTTTGAATGCATTTAAAGAGGATGAGAAAATAATTTCTTATAAATTTATTAACAAAGGGATTGAATAAATTCCAAATATTTATCGTATAAATCATAAATAAATAAATTAATAACTTGAAACATTTGAATTGCAATTAGCTAGAGTTCTTGCACAAAACACATAATTCATGTGTTTAGTTGAATAAACAGTACTATTATAAGTTACTGCGTATGATGGTGCGCCATACAATATTCGTTCTTTTGTTGGCAAGCTCTTGTCTTTTGTGATGAGGAACAGAATATTCTTTTCACAAATGATGCACCCCATTATTATGGAATGATGTGAACATATACATGTGTTGAATTTAGCACTGATACTGCATAAAAATAGTAGTGTGTAGTATATAATTTTAATAGTCCTTTGAATCATATCAAAATGATAAGATTTATCGATGAAATCACACTGTGAATTTAAATTTTGGTCAGAATGTAATTAACAAAAAAATGAAAAAAAAAAATAAGTGGGAATTAAATGTCACTAAGTTTCTTCATCATTTTGGTAGTGAAAGCACCTGAAAATTTAAGTTATGGTGGTGAGGGATTTATAAGTATATGTGGATCAAGACCCGTCTTTATTCAACTAGTGGCTTTTATTCTATAGCATAAGGGAGTCATCATAACTAACAGACCAACTTCTATAGGTTACGTTCGTGTATTATATGCCGGTGTGTTTTTTACATGTATACAGGTAGTCTCAAGATTTTGGTATATATTGGCATACCCTAAATATTTCTCATGGTTAGCAAATGGGTGATATGTGGGGCTAGCTTGAAGGGAATCCACATGCAGAGCCAGTGATTTGGCTTCAAGATATGGAAGAGACAGGCATATCAAGTTATCAGCAACACAAAATTATGAGATATGGGGGAAAAGATTTTTCCTATTCCATAGTCGCCAGCACTGTTTTAAGCATCGCCATGTACCTCAGATTGCTTTACAACAGAAGAAGGTAACTGAGCATGGCCCTTGCTGCCTCTAGGATACATGATGAACCTTTGAATTTTGATGATTTAGGAATCTCCAGGTACATATATGCCCATTGACGTAGAACCCAAAATGGAACAAAACAATGGGGGTGATTGAGGTGGTTGACGACCTCCTAGTAGTGTTGATGTACATGTGTGTGTGTCAAAAATTAATTTCAAGTTATAATGAGAAAATGGATAATTTACATATATGTTTGTTTTTTAATTTATAATAATAACATTTTTCAGAACGATTTATATGTCAATTAAAATTAAATTTTTTAAAATAATCTTAAAAATATATTTTCATGTTGACTTACGCATCAATTGATTTAAATTAAGAACGCACCCCAACATTAACCTATGCACGCATCAGGCGTTTACTTATTATAAAATGGAGAAAATGGCATAGAGATACCTTAATCTTCCCGCCTCTTGGGTATAATATAACGTATACAAACTATATTCCTAATTATAAGAAATACTTATTTGTTTCCTTTTTTTTTTTTGATCGAGAAATACTTATTTGCTAATAAAACGTGGACTATGCATTACCTTTGCTATCTATCTGGACACAAACACAATAAAATAATAAATTCTGAATCACATAAATCTGCGGTCTATACAACTTTTTCTGATTATATTAAATTAATAAATATATATATATATATATATTAAAAATTAATTTTAATTAATACACTAAAATAACTCAAAGTTTGCTAAAAAGAAGACATAGGAAAGTGGATGTCACCAAAATTAATACATTAGAATGGAAAGTATTCATATGTTAGTGAAATGCTTTTGTTGATATCTTAGTCAACTGCTGACCACCCACTCAAAAGGAAATTCCATGCAATCGGGTAAGAGACACCCTTTTCAACTCAGGCCTCCAAGCCAAAATCTATTGCGATATGTATACCTAAAACTAGAGATTTCGATCCTATTCGTGATCATCCATGTCACGATTCTCATGATATGTGTAAAATCCATCACCCATTAATTAATTCACCTTATATATATAGCTGTCTACCAATCTAATCGATCGTCTCAATATCTGCAATTTAGCAATGAAAGCATTGATCGGACATAGAAATTTTAAGAATTTATATTATTATTATTAAAGTTAACTTCAAAAAATATATGGAGCTGGGACAAGACATATTTTAATGATAAACATTTTAAATCTTTTAAAAGGTATTGAATTTGAATTCCTTTGATGGAATTGAAATTTATGAGAGGGTGAAACTATTTTTATTGTATAACTTACTCAGTAAAAAAATTTTGTGAGACTTTTTTTAGAACATAGGATAGGAAATTGTTTGTTTATCTCCTTTTATGCTTCTTCAAATAATTGTAATTATTAAAGAAAATTAGTGTAATTTAGAAAATTTTAATTCCTTATTGTTTCAAAATCCTATCGTGCAAGATAAAGCATACATCAAATCAAAAAGGGCAAAAAAACATGATTGGCAGAAGAATTTAGCAGATGAACCTTCATGGAATCGGGTTGACTTCTTCAAATAATTGAGGGGAAAGTGGAATTGGAAATGGATTTGGCCCCTACCTGTTTCATTTTATTATTATTATTATTATTATTATTATTATTTTGAAGAAAGAAAAGACGACTGGGAATTCGACATTTTCAAAGGCTGGGCAGACCCATGAATAGTTCCTAATGTTTGTTGCTAGTAGGGTTTTCAAAATCTAACAACATTAATTGATCAAATCAATAAAATTAAAAAATAATTAATTTTATTTGATTTAATGTTAAAAAATATTTCTTTAAAAAATAATTAAATCTGAAAATTTTGTCATAAAACTAAAATCGGATCAAATCAATTTAATTTAAAATTATATTATTTTATTCAAATTTTAACTAATAAAAAGATAATTTTTATTATTTTAGCATATTATATATTTGTATAAGTTTTAATATTTTTAAGTATTAATTACATATTTTTTCAAAAAAAAATCTATTAAATCATATCAATTGAATTAATCAAATTAAAAACTGAGTAATTAATTGATTTAACCTCGACTCCAATTTTAAAAACACTGATTGCTTGCAATATTTTCCTTTTTCTTTGTTTACTTAATTATGATGACCCACAAGGCCATGCAGTCATGTTTCTGCAATTGCAAGTTTTTTTTTTTTTTTATCTTTTTGATAAGAGGTCATTAGACTCAGTATATCGCTTCTTTTAACTTCTTAAATTTGACTTTTTCATCAAATTATTCTTTTCACTAAAAGAATTTAATTTTTTTTATCAAATAATATCATTGATTCAATTTAATAATCATATACATCTACAATCTAAGATATTTGTATTGAAAAATTATAATTGAACCTAATATGATTATCAAAATTATTTAACTTATTACTTAAAATCTTTTCCGTACAACTCTCAAATTATTTTAATGTCGTAACATCGTTCTGAATGAAGTTTTTCAATAAAATTATTTTAGAATCTTAAAAAATCATAATCATTACTTAGACTAAATCAATATTATTCTAAAAGCAATAGATATATCATTTTCATTCAAAAAATATAAAGTGATATCCATATAAGAGAAAAAGATACCTGCAAAAAAAAAAAAAAAAAGACATCTATAAAAGAGAATAAATTATCTACAAAAAAGAATAAAGTATCTACAAAGAGTTCAAAACTCTATATGATGGGAAAAAAAAGTAAAAGACAAATAGAATGATATATCTGAATTTATTAAAAATATTAAATAATAAAAGAAAGAAAGAAAAGAAAAAAAATTACCACAACAGCAATCCTAAATTAAAACTAATTGAAAAAACTTTATAAAAAAATTTGAGAGAGAAAAAAAGAAGAAAAAAATTTTTTTTGAACATTTTACTTTTGACGTGGGGAAGCCTATTGCTTTGCCTCTACACAGTCTTTCGTACATTTATGGCTACTGGTCTTCCAAAACATATCAGAGGTTGTGAAACATACAAGTTCTTGATTTCTCAGTGTTTTCACAATCGAACATGATTGGTTGGTTGAAATGAGTGGTTTGGTTAAATTCTATTAAATTCTTTCAAAATCTAAATTTTCAAATGAGACCTAAATTAATCTAAACTCTAAATATTCTTATTTATGATTCATATAAAAATATTCAATAGAAAAAAATTATATTCCTAAAATGTATAAACATTTATATTATCGCTCAATTCCTTTTCTTTTCAAATTTTATTCCTTGAATGCAAAACTTCTGGGGTTAATTAATTTCAAATGAGACAAATATTATAATAAATTGGGTATTGAAATTCATGTCCTTTTAATATGCTTTGATTGAGTTCTTGAAATCTTCTACAAATATGAATTTATGAATTTAAATTTATCTAAGTAAGTGTTGATATTCTAACACGAAAATTCTTCCGTTCCTATCATTCTAATCTATGGATCCGACGAGAATTTTTCTTTTCAACAATAGCTCCTTTTCTTTTTTCTTTTTTTGTAATAATTTTGTATTTTAATTGTGCTTTGACTGTATTTTTTTTATAGCTTTTTCTGTCATGATAATAATGACAACCAGTTTTTATTAAAAGATCCAACAGCAACAGAGAGATTCTTGTAAAATCTCTTGATTCAATCCATCTTAGACTAAGATTCTTTGTTGATTTTGTTGTATAAGGATGATTTTGAAGAGGATCAATCACAAGTCTCAAATAGCGCATGAGATGAGAGCCTTGGCCTGATTTATCCAGCATTTACTCTATTTATAATTCTTACAACTCCAAGCTATTATTGCAGTATGAATCAGTGTTTGCTATAATTAGTGGTGATTTTAAGTTCAAATGTTTGTATTGTTGATGTTAAGTTGCTTTATTTTTTTAGTTCTCTTCTTGATCTTAATTTCAATAAATTTTCAATGAACTGAAAGTGTGTTTTAGGAAACATTAATTAGTTGAAAAACCCAATAATTAAAAACCCTGTCACAAGTCAGCTAGAAAAAATTAGTGTTATAAAGCCTTTATTTTTAGATTTTGTTTGATATAAAATTACTCACTTATATAAAAATTAAAAAAAAAATTTGATGTTCATAATAAGTTATTTCTTGAAAATCAAAATCTACAATATTTGATTCACTTTTTTTTTTTTGAGAAATTTATATTTGATTCACTCACTAACTTTCAGAAAAATATACTATAAATCATTTTATCTCTAATTTATTAACTAACTTTCAGAAAAATATACTATAAAATATCATTTTATCTCTAATTTATTAACACAAATAGTTTGATCTCATTAAATAAATTTATTTAAAGAAACAATTATAAAATGATTTAGAAGCTGTCTCTCAACTTTTTCAAAGGAGTTGCATTTATTGATTCCTTTCTAAGTTACTTCCTCTATATTAAGAAAATTGAGTATTTCGTTTGTCTCAAAATATTTGATAAGATTTTTTCTATACACAAACTAAGGAAATTAGTTAATTATAACTATTTTGTATATTTTGGCTACTTTGTTCCTAAAATATCACTATTAATATTTTTTTATTTTGTCAAAAATGAAATATTTTACAAGATAATATTTTTAATGTTGTTGATAAGATAGTGATAACAAGAGTAATATATTAAAAAAAAATGACATTGAAACTTCAACATATTTATTAAATATATAAATTCAACATAAAAAATTAGTGGTAGTAATTTATTGTAAATAAGAATATTTATGTAATTAATAAGGGTATTACAAACAATTGTTTACTTAACTACTATCCTAGAAAAAAAAAACTGGATGAAATTTTGAGGCAAACTAAAAAAGAAATTTTGCCAAAAATTTTAGGATAGAGAAAGTAATTAATAAGAAGCACAAGTTCTTTTTTACTTCACTCCCTTGCAATCAAAGATCAAGAAAATTTTAACTTTTCAAGAAATTATACTTTCTTAAATTATCTCTTTCTTGATTAAAGAAAAAGTAAGTGTGAATGATCAATTTTGATCAGATTTTAGATTGGGCTCAATGAAAAACCCTCTTGCCTTATCAACTTCTATATGGGCCAATCTGAACTAAATTTTGGATTAACTGAGAACAGAATTTTAAATGGGAACTGAGTTGATATTGATAGGCTCTTTGGTATAATTCTGTTGCAGTAACAATTGTTTAATTTTATATAATTTGGTCATTAAATTTTGATAAACATTCTGTTATGGTCTAATTAATAATTTTCCAACCGCATTAGATGATGTGGCAACCAAAAATCCACATCATCTACCTTTGGGCCCATTAATCAACAAAACACTATTTTCTCACTCCTAATCATATTAACTTAAAGGTCAAATTGGCTCCAAACTTTTTAAAAAGTCCAAATTAAATTTTTAGATTAATTTAATATTGAAATTTGTATTTTAGGACTAATTAAATCCATTTTTTAAAAAAATGCTAAAAATAAATTTTCTATGTTTTAAATGCTAATAAAAATTATATAAAAATAAAAAAAAATAAAAAAAACTCATAATAACTCATCCTCTTTACACCTATGAACATTACTTAGTTTTGATCCACCATTGGAATTGGCAAGGAGTCAAAGGTGTATATTTATTTTTTTGAATATTATTGTTTAAGGAAAATGTTCTCTGACTTTGCTTAGTACGCTCCATTCTCCATAATACTGCAAATATATTTATATTTACTAGCTTAGCAAACTTACGAAAAACTGTTGTTGCCTTTTAGCAAATTCGAACTCAAGAAGAGATTGTGTGGTTGGGTATTAGATTTTACTGTATTTTCGATTGATTTGAATGCATTCAATTGATATATTTAGAATGCTATAATATTGTATGATGTGAATATAGTGATAAGCTATACAGCACTGATTATATATACATTTTAGATATTTTTCACTGTGATTATAAGATTTATGGTGGTGGAGTGGATTCTTTACGATCTTTCAACACATATATAGAATAAGTAAAATGGGAAGCTGTATTTGCTTCTTTTCTTTCATTGATTGTAGATAACGTGAGGAGATGGAAACAGACGGATACTGGACTTGACTTCCATTCCCCTTGGAAAACGACATGGTACAGGTATTTGACGATTCGATCAGTCCAACGCAACGAATCACTGAACTTGGATTGTTTCAAATCAGAACACAAGTAGAACGGTGCCTAATTTTGGGTCCATACACGTATCCTAGAACGTGTTATACCATCTGATTCTTCCCCAGTAATTTCTCTTTAATAATTATAATATTATAATATAATATTATATGAAAGAGTTTTCAATGATTATGTTATCGTACATAGTTACTATTTTTATAATTAAATAATAAATTATTATAATATTTAATGTAAACATTAATTATAAGATAGAATTATCAAAATTATTAAATTTTTAATTTAAAAACTGAAAGTGCAACAAACAACCGTAAATAAGTAAAAATTGTAATAATTATTGAAACATTAGACATGTATAATACTACTTTTTTAAGTTTTAATCAATAGTATCATAAATGATGTTATATTATAATATTATAATTAATATAATTTTTAAGTGTTTTAAATAATAATTTGATTAATACACAACTATATTTATCACTTTAAATAATTCTTATGTTGATAAAATTACCATAACTAATTAATAAATTATATATATAATATAAAATTGTACACATTCCGTTTTATAAATTTTATATGATTATCCATTAATTGCAATCCTCTTGTGAAGTGAGTTACTATTAATAATCTTTAATTTTTTATAAATATTTCAAAAAATAAATAGCTTTTGATTTGAATTGTGGTTAAAAAATTCAACAGTATTAATAATATGATAGGGTATGCATAGTAGACTTTTTAAACCAACCAATCTCTAAGTTACCTTTTGATTTTGATTGGGCAGCATGACTTTTAGCTAGTCTTGCACCACCTAATTTGAAAGGGATGATGACCACCGGCTTCAATAGCCTCATTTATCGAGCTGCATCTATTCCTGCCCAGAACCATTTTATCGGGTGAAGTTAATGTGGGAACACATTCATGATGAAGTTCATAGTCCCCAACTATATCAGCAGATTTTTCTCCCAAACAAAACAACCATTGAGTTGATTTTTATTGTTTCTATGGTGCGTAGGAGCGTGAGAAAGGTGAAAACCATAGAGCAAGCCAAGAAATTGCTATTTCAAATCTTGAAAATTATTATTGAAATCTCATTTATGGCTAGATATAAATTGAGTTATTGAGTTATTTGTGCAGGTTTGATGAAAATTCTCTTTTAAAAAATTATTTAATAAATGAATCAAGTTTAAGTTATATAAAACTCAATTCAATAACATTCTTGAACTGCTTATTAGGATATTTATAAATTAATTTTTATATGATTTTATTTTTAAATTTAAATTATTTTATTTACTGATATGTAATATATTCATTATTATATAGACTTTTTATTAAAAAATTATATATTTTCTTTTAATGTTGTAGTATATAACTACAATATAAAGTGTAAAAATTCATATATTCTATTGTACATCATAAAAATTTTATTAAGATATTTAAAATAAATATTATTGAGTTCCATTAGATTTATTTAAGTTTTTAAACTTTTTGTAAGTTAAGTCATATTTGACTGAGCTTGACTTTTTAATAAAATGAATTAAATTTAAGCTAATAAAATATACTCAGTTCAATTTATTTATACCTCTAATTATTATTTGGGTGATAATATAGTTTTAAAAAATTTTTCTATAAGGTTTAATATGTAAGGAGAAATAATGTCCATAATTATTGTTTAAGTAAATAATTTTGTATAAAACGCATTCTCAATGAATAAGAATCTTTTATGTTTATTTTTATTAAATTCATTTTTTAATTTTTATATACTAAACTTTTGAACTTTTATTTTTATATTTAAATTTTCACAATAAATAAAATTAAAATTAATAAAAGATATTCATAAAAAATAAATTAAAAACATTAAGAAGTTATATTATTATTCATCTTCAAAATTAGTGAAACTAATACTTAAATTTATGTTATAGTTACACTAGCTAAAAAATAATTTTATTTCTCTGAAAAAATTTTCGAATTTATATCAACTAAATGATGATGTTTTTTCAAAATAGTGCATTTGTTAGCAAATCTTAACATTTGGTTACAAATTTCTAATTGATTTTATTTTTTTATTATTAAAATTTGTAAACAAAATAAATTTCAAAAATTTGATATGAACAAATCAAAATACAAAAATTCAATTTGACTCATAAATTTTAAAATACTTTAGATTATATTTTTTCAATAATTTTTATTTAATACAAGTCAATTATATCATTAGCTATAGCGCTTTAAGTATTATTATCCCCCATCTATTTACTAATTAATATTTTTTTTAATTTAGAACCGAATATGGATTTTCCAAAAAAAAAAGAAATGAACTTCGAATAATTTTATTTTTTAATAAAATCTCAACTATATTTATAAGTAAGTAGATATTAAGATTCGAATCTTAACAATAAAATTTTTTCGTTAATACTCATAAAAAATAAATAATTAAGTTTTATAAATATAATTAACTATACTCATATTTATCCAGGTATTAGAGATGTGAATTCTATATTGGTTGCGTGGCACAGCTTTTTGGGTTATTATTTTTAAAGATTGAGATTAGTGCAGAGGATCTAACTCCCCGCTCGAGAAGTCGCTTTTTCAAATGAGCCACGTTACCTTTTCGAACTTCCATGCCCCAATAAATAACAGACAAGTTTCCATTTTCAAGAAAGGGAAAGCCTGCCATTTTCAAGGTCTCCCTTAAACTCTTCCCAGTACCACCTACCACACCCTCCGTCTCTTTCTTTTCTCTAGTTCCAAACATGGCTTCTGCTACTACTATTACCTGTTATCTCATAATCCTTCTTATCCTGCAACCTATGATTGCAACAAGTGACTTTCTGTCTCCACTTTTGTCTCCTGTCCTTGGTTTGTTCCTTATCTTATTTGTTTAGTTTGTTCCCTTGCTATAATTTTTTGATGGGTCTTTCTTGGTTTTCTTTTTTATTGTGATTGTTGTTGAAGCTGTCAATATTATTGCAGATGATGTGTGCAAGAAAGTGGAATGTGGAAAAGGAAGCTGCAAGCCATCCAATAATAGCGCTTTCTTTTATGAATGTGAATGTGATGCTGGCTGGACGCAGACTCGGTCTGACCATGATGATGCTCTCAAGTTTCTTCCTTGCATAATTCCCAACTGTGACTTCTCTTTCTCTATCCGCTTTTATAATCACAATCTTCTACTATGTTCACGATTTATTTGAATTTCCTACTTTGTTAACTCAATATCTGCGTATGCACTTGTTGAACACTTTATTTCCAGTTAATTAGTAATATGACTTTTGTGTCATCTGTTTCCACTAATTTTCTTTATTTCCCCCTTTTTATTGCATGTTAATTATTTATAAGAAAAGTAAAAAGATTATAATTGACTGAATAAGAGTAGACAAATAAAATTGACCATAAAGTATGCAAAGATTTGATGCGTCATTATGCATACGATGAGAGTTGGTTTTGGGTAAAGGAAAGGATAAAATATTCTCCTAATCGAACAGAATGAGCAAGAAACAAGTTCTAGAGAGTCAGAATTGTAAGTACTAATACCATGGGGTCAGAGGGTGTATGAGTATGAGGAATTGAGAATAGCATATAATATGTATCATTAATGGAAAATATATAAAATATCTTTGAAGAATTAATATTTTATTTAAGTTGGTAATGCATGTTAATCACCGTCTAATCAAGGGCACTTTACGTGATGAACTTTATAGACAAATAAATACGTGTCTAGATTTGATGGCGACTTTTACCTATATCAAAGTCAAAGATTACGTTGTGATTTTCTTCAACTGATGGTATACTGACTGATTAATTGTGTTGAATTACGTTTCTTTTTTGGATGGAGTTTACAAAATCTGTTTCTTTATGCTCGCATCTTTGCTAAAAGATGTTTCTTCTGCGTTGCTACTTGATTCCAATGTTTTAGGTACCATGGATTACTCATGTCAGGCAGCAGCAGCACCCTCACCGGTTCAAAACAAAGCGAGAAAAGCTAACTCATCAATTTTCGATCGTAAGCACTGTTGTTACCAAGATTTCATTTCACCAATTTGTTAGTTCTCTTAATGAGTACTCGAGCTTTTTGTTCTTTCCATTTTTTGTAGCCTGCTTTTGGACTGAGTGTGGAGGTGGTTCCTGTAACAAGACATCTGCTTTCTCTTACAGTTGTGAATGCAAAGAGGGTTACAATAACCTACTTAATGTATCTGCCTTTCCATGCTTCAGAGAGTGTAAGAGGTCATGCCATAGCTTCCTAAAATATAAGACCTCCAAGTGCATTATAATTTGTGAAATTGATGGGTTAGAAATATGAAGTTCCAATCCTCTGTTTTCAATAAGAATACTAATATAGGTTTTTCATGTTGGGTTTAATAGGTGCAATTGGGATGGACTGTTCAAACCTTGGTATATCATTCACAAATAGATCATCATCTCCAACTCCTGTATTAACTGAGAACAGTCAGAATCAAGGTAACCTTTTTTTTTTTTTTTTTTCTCATTTTGGAGCACTAATTCATTGAAACAAAATCATATCAAATTAGAACCACATGGACAAAGTTGACATCTTTTCTGAATTTAAGCATACTAATCTTCCAGGAAACAACAGTTTGCCTTTGTAACACTTGTTTACGCATAAGAATTCATTGCTGTTGTTCTTATAGAACCAAGTGGCATTGGTCTGGGTTTAAAAGACTTGTGTGTTTAAACTTAACATACATCGTTCTTTGTTTTGTAGCTAGTTCAAGTTTACAAGAAAGTCACCATTGGTTGATGGTGTTGATCATTTCTCTAGCTATGAGTCAGTGGACCTAAAATCAGCTTGTTCGAGTTAGATCATATAAATATTGTGCTGTGATCATCTTGTTTCTTATATTGCTTGGTTCCTGATTCACTTGATTACTTGTTGCATTTGTCTGTGTAAAAATTTCATAATTCTATGATTGTACAAGTTAGAATCCATGAGGGTATTGAGGGGGGAGAGCGTAGCTTGTAAACATCTGATGAGACAGAGAGATTGAGAGGATGTTGTATACATATACCATGCTAGGACTGTGTTATTAGGTATAACATTATACTTATCAGTTTATAGATGTTTTGGAATCTTGACGTTTGGCTTGATTTTTAACTCCACGCTACTGGATTTGGTTGGAATGTTTTAACTTGTATGCACAAGCATAAGGAAGCAATTAGTGTTGGATGGATAATAGCTAAGATAAGAGCAGCCAAACGTTATGCAAATCAAATAACTCCTTCAGCACATTTATTTCTTTTTGTTTCTAGCAAAAATAAACACGCAAAGCAATCGATTGCTTTATGGTAATTGGAAAATTTCTTATTGAAGTTCTAGTGGGCCACATGTTTGACATAAGATAGTGGCTGACGGATTATGGAGACAATGGATCCATGATGGCCTTGAGGTTCTCAAAGTGAACCCGGCCCATTTGTTAGTGTTGGTCTCGCCATTCAATCTTCAAACTATATATATATATATATAATTTTTGTCGTGGAGAAGTCAGGTAAGACTAATGAACAGCTATACACATCAACATATATATATATATATATATATATATA